>OMPJ01034693.1:8894-26120 GCA_900312935.1 Carapus acus | reverse complement strand
CTGATTCCCAGAATGTCAGGTTCACCTTTCTGCTTCTGATACAAGTTCCTGAGTTCCTTTGTGTCGACTGACAAGAAGTGAATACCCCAAACAGCGCCCCCCTGTGGTCACACGCGCTGAGTCAAAGCGCCCCTCTGCCTCTTTGACCTTCAGCAGCTCCTCACTTGAGTTTGCGGCTGATCTTGGTGAACTCCACCAGGCCGGCCTCCATGGGCAGCGTCAGCTCCCCCGCTGAGATCATCAGGCGGCAGTCCTCGTACGTGTGGTCCGTCACCGGGACGCCCAGGGCCCTGACACACACACACACACACACACACACACACACACACAAAGACACAGCCCTCCATGGGCACACACCCCATTAATGATGCTTTTTTCTCTCTGATCAGTGTCCAATGCGTCAACATGCCAGATAAGATGGTGGACTTGTGCCTGTGATGTGCGTCAGTTTGAGTGGCTCCTTGTCTGACAGGCACAAATGTAACATTATTACTCTGCATACGACATTAGAAGCCATTATTGTATGACACACTCAATTATGATATAATAAAATACCGTATTTGATATTGATGTGAATAATACCATAGAAACTTTATCATCTATTATGTCATAAAATGTGTGTAAAACGAAAGTACCTCATTTGATGATAGGTGGCATAATGTGGCATTGCACAACTTAGCAAACGTTGCGTCACATCACATTATGTTGCGTATGTCTTATCGGATCCAACCTCACCTTGGTGGATGATATGGATGAATGGATAGATGGATGGATGGATGGACGGATGCATGATATTCATTGTAAATCAACATGTGATAACATCCCAGGTTTGGGGGTATGATAACGATTTATTTCCTTTTGAAAATATACCCATGAATTTACCATATGAAAACATCAACCTTCAACATTTTAAGACAACAGGATCACACAAGTGTTACGCCCCCGTCCCTGCATTACAAAGAGTCGCCCTTAACCCTTTTACTTTTTTCTCAACATTGAAAACATTGTCAACAAAAGAACTAAACGGCACAAGATCTCACTACATCTTCAAAATGCCGTCTATGAAATTTTTCGAAACCCGTTTTTGCCTTGGGGACGAAGGGAGATATAGCGGCTTGAAGCGCAGTGTTCAAGGAGAAATAAGAGAGGGGGAACTTCAACCCATAAATTTGTTTAGCTCAACTTTCTATGGTCCCACTGAGGCCAGTGACCAGTTAATCTCTGCTGTTGTGTCTGATCATTGACTTTTTATGTCATGTCGTGGGATTTGTCTGGCAGGAAAATCTGCCTTTGATTTATCAGGTTGTAAAAATCGGTTAAACGTGACTTTGTCATAGGTGGAGGTTTCTCAAGGGTAACAACATCTGCGGCTACTGCTATTCCTATTGAAGACCGCTAACTGTTGCTAGAAAGTGTTTACACAAAGTTGGGACTTGAACATGGTAAATATTTTTCCTTGAGTTTAAAAAAGTCCCTGTTAAAGGTTGGAGTTACTCCAAAGGAGGGATTGGGAAAGCGTCTCATTTCAAAATTTACTGCAGCATTTCTTCGGAGTAGAACAATAATGATTTTCCATATAAACATAGATAATCCTCTCTTTTACTCAACAGTAATAACACTGTTGGTCTTACATTGACCAAACAAGATCGGAAAGGCCTGGAAAATCCTACGGACCTTATCCTACGTTTAATTGCCCCGTCTGACAAGAAAGGCAATGCGTGCACATGCACAAAGAACCACACAAATGCAACATGCCCACAGCAATCGTTACACACTCACATACATCACTCACCGCACACGCACAAGCACACACACACGCACACACACACACGCACACACTCGCACACACGTTAGACAGGCGCACACGTGATCACAACAAACACCTGTCTTACTGCAGCCAAGATGTGGGTATAAGACAATTTAGTCATGACATGTTATGGTGATGACATCCCTCCTGTCACCCTACGGTTCCCCTTGGCTCCGCCCCTTCGGCCAGCTGACAACATCATCACTCATCACATCACCAGTGAAACACATGCCTAGTGCAGCACTATATCACTCCCATATTGATATGTTGGTTATAGTTTAATAATAAATGTAGTGTAGGAGAACATTATTTGATATAAACACGTCCACAGTTTTGATAGATCACTTTGATATTCACAGGTCCACTTATCACTAGATCACCTTCATATCAACATCAACGATATAAGCACATCACTTTCGTTGGTCACAAATCCACTGTGTGGTAGAAAAACACTGTTTCGGCTGATATGTGTGCACTTGTGCAGTTGTCGCTGTTGTACATTGCGTATACGACGACGTATACGGGAATCCATCGCGTTTTTCAAATCATTTTCATGTTGACCCGCCGCGGCCCACTTGTCTCTGTCATGTCCGCCGCTGCCCCGTTGGATTTGCGCGGCACGTACTCGATATCGAAGTTGTTCTTATGGCGTCCTTTTCCGCGACTCCAAGCGAACAGGAGCAGGAAGCAGAAGACAACCACACCCAGGAAGGACAAGCAGCCCATCGCTGTAGATATAATGATGGTCTTTATGTCTATGGGAACTGTCATGTTGTACAGTACCGTTCCGTTCCCCCAGGTGCTGTTAGAGTCTGTCAGATAGTTTGAGCTCTTGTTGCTAGGGTGGAATCGGTCGCTGATGCCAGAGCTCTTCACAGCTAACGAGGCTGACAGGCTCGCGTTGCCAGCGGGGTTGCTAGCAATGCACAAGTACACCCCGCTGTCGTGCAATTCTGCCATCTTAATTTCCAGGGTGCCGTCTGGTTGGACCTCCACTCTGCCGCTGCTCTTAGCTGTGATGAAACGTCTGTGAGGTGTAATCCAGACCACTGAGGGCCGAGGGGCTCCTTCCGCCAGGCAGCTCAAGCGGGCCGGCTGACCCTCGTCAGCCATCAGCAGCTGTGTTACATTGGGTCCAATCCGTGGTTTGGTGCAGGTCATGTACTTGGAGACCAGAGGCTCCCTGAGGTCACGGAGATTTTTCCCCACGAGGTGCTCAGGGGCGATGCACTCTGGTTGGGTATCTAGGATTTGCAGGGCGGGTGGTTTGTGGCTATTAAGCAGCCAAATCAAACGGCAGTCGCATACTAAAGGATTACCGCCCAGGCAGAGCCTCTGGAGACTGTCTGGGGCGGCAAACACTCCTCTCTCCAGAGAGTCCAGCCGGTTCTGCGACACATCCAGAAGCTGCAGTGATTTGAGACCGACAAACGCAGAAGGTTCGATGGAAATCAGCTGGGCGCCTTGCAGGCGTAGCTCCCTCAGGTGTGGCAGCTGGCCCAACTCACCTTGCTGGATGTGATGGATGCGGCAGTAGGAGAGGTTGAGGTGCGTGAGGTAGGGAAGGTTGCGCAAAGCCGTGCCGGGGAAGGCGGACAGGTTGGTGTTAGTGATGAAAAGCATGGTCAGGTTGAGGCCGTGAAGTGAGAACTGCGGGACCGTGTCGAGCCACGGCCAGGAGTCGATCTCCAGGCGTCGTAATCGGGAAAGTCTCTTAAAGGAGAACGGTTTCAGGAAGCTGATGCTCAAGTGGTGCATCTGCAGCTCCACCAGGCTGTGCAGGTGCGCCAGAGCCTCTGTGGGCACCACGGTCAGGTTGGAACGCTCCAATGTCAGACTGCGAAGTCCGAGCAATCCGGTGAAGGCCCGCTGGGAGATGAAAACCAGCTCGTTGTCTCCCACCTCCAGAGAAGTAAGCTGGCGAAGATCCTGGAAGGCATGATCTAGGAGAACCACCAGGCGGTTGTGGCTCAGGTCCAGCCGACTAAGATTGGTTAGACCCGACAGCACTCCGGCAGGGACCAGCTGGAGCAAATTACTGCGGAAGTTGAGGGAACGCAGGGAAAGCTGGGAGCGGAAGGAGTTGGGCTCCACCACGCTGATGAGGTTGTCGCTGAGATCCAGGTCCTCCAGCTGCTGGAAAGATGAGAAGTTGTCGGGCGTGATGATGCGGAGTTTGTTCTTGCTGAGGTCCAACGCCCGCGTCTCGATGGGGATGCCCTCGGGGATGGTGGGCAGACGCTTGCGATGGCAGCTGACCGACTTGGTCTGGGCCGAACACTCGCAGCGCGCGGGGCAGCTCAGAGCCGAGCTGGCCAGGAGAAGTAACAGGGCCCCGCCCAGGAAGCGGTGGCAGTGACGAGGAGCCGGCCGTTGCATGTCTCTTCTATCCACGATGCCCTCTGTCACGGCCCGGCTTATTGTCCACACAAAGCACCATCACGATGGAGACCTGCAAGACAGGAGGGGGGATATGACATTTCCTTCATACACAAGCAATGTTTCCCCACATAATAACAGACTTTCATTTTCAGGGGAAGTGCCCGTGAAGTGTGTGTGTGTGTGTGTGTGTTGTGGTGGTGGTGAGGAGAGGTGGATCTGGAGGGGCCACAGTGAAGAATTGGCACCGCGAGGGAATATGCGGGCGAAGCGGAGATGCTTTACAAGGATCGGAGCTGATGGCGAGGAATGACCCTCGTTACTGCGTCGTCAGGTTAAATGGCCTTGTGAATTTTTGAGCATGTGGGTGTGTGTATGTGTGTGTGTGTGTGTGAATGTGAGGTGATTATAGCCTCCACGTGAATGTTCCTCATTCATACAGAGACAAATGTGGAAATTACAAGATTTCATCTTTAAATGCGGCTCCTCAGAGTGGCTGGAGATGGATCGCTACACTGTATGCAAGTGTGTGTGTGTGTGCTTGTGTGTGTCTGTGTGAGTAATCGGCTGGTTGAGTCAAGATGGCCCCCCCCGTCAGATCAGACCCCTCACAGATGCATCATTCACTGCAAGTACACATTCTGTATTTATCAGCAAATACAGAAAGATGCACAGACACCAACACACTCACACACACCCGCGGTGTTCATATACCGTTGACGCTCCGATGATCAATCAATGAGTTCACTATGAGCAACACACATGCACGTACAACCTCGCATGTTTGCACCTCTCTCACTGGCATGTGTTCAGTATGTCTACATAATCCCCGTAAACAATAATGCCTTGCACTGTTCCTTTATTGCACCCCCTGGTTTGTGTTTACTGCGGCGTTGTGATATATTATCTTCATTTTCTCCTCTTGGCAGCCGAGCCTCCCCACAGCAATCGGTAAACTTCCATTTCTCAATAAATCCGTGCAAATCCACCACGTTTGCAACTCACTTTCCGGATCAATCATCGCAAACAGAAAACAACATTTGTGATGAAATCGTCATAAATGAAATCATAAACATCACACCAGAGCAAAGTGGCAATATCTCTATGAGAGCACAGAGGATTTGCAGGTGTTAGCAAATGTGGTGATGTCACGGTCAACGATTAGAATGATAAAAATTAAGAAATAACGAAACAGCTGATAACCGGGAAGTGCTGGTTAATCAGCAGATTATCACTTCATCCCCAAGCTTGTTTTCATTAAATCTACTGTTTTCCCTTGAAAATTCTACAAGCTGATCTTCATGGTACACTATCAGCCCATACACTCCGTATTTTATGCATTTGTGTGTGTGCGTGTGTGTGTGCGTGTGTGTGTGCGTGCATAGATTTATGTATTTTTGCACACTTTTTCTCATTTCAAGATATCATACGAAGTGTCCTCTACATTTGCACGCGTGCGTGTGTGTGCGCTCACTTGCACTCACACACACACACACACTCTCACACAGCAGCTACAGGTTGTTGAATTGACAGATGGCTGTGAGGATACAGAGCCAGACCAAAATGCCCTCATTATCAATCATATTTGCATTTTTCATGTGGCGATCGCCACCTTTTGGGTGTGCAACACAAAATACGTGTCTACGTAACGAAGGATAAAAAAATGTTACTGCGGCCATAAAACCATGAGGAACTGTAGAAATATGAGAGCGTAGTGAGGGGACTTAAATGAGGTAGTGACAAGAATAAAGCAGCTGCTTTGATAGGGATGGTGCGTGATGTGTTCGGAAAATAGCCTGGAAGAGTTTAAAACACGCACACACACACACACACACTAACGCACAAACACAAACGCAAACGACCTCCTCTTGCCTGCTTCTTCCACTCACCGCTCTGGTAGCTGCACCAGTCTCATCACTACATCTCTGCTCCCCTGGAAATTCTCTCCATCTCTCCCCCCACCCCTTTTGTCCCCCTCTATGTCTCCATCCTCCCCTTTCCACGTTGTCCATCCAACCCTTTCTCCCTTTCTTGTCCTCTTTGGCCTGGCAAAAGTCTCGTTCCCTCATCAATTCCCTGCAGGCTGCCTCTTTATCGATCGGTGTGCAGACACATCAGATGGCAGGAGTGTAGCCTGTAACAAAGAGCAGGCTGTTGCCACAGCAACTACCAGCCCTCACATCTCTCTGTGTTTTCTGCCAATCAAATTAATGGAAAAAAAAAGGTAGAGACACCAGTCATTTTTACATATTCCTCCAGTCCTCCTGTTTGGGAGGAAGGCATCGGTCGCGCACTGTCTTCGCCTTCGGCCTGCGCCTGCGTCAGCAGGCATCGCTCTGTAGGTGTTTCCGGGCTGTCATTCTGACCATCTCGATATTTGTCCACCTGTCTTGTTGCTCGTCCAGCCGGTGCCATGGTAACCATCCCACTCTGTCCATCTTATTATCTGGGTGCCGGCTTGCTTGTGTCTTTGTGCATTTATCAGCGCGTTGTTACCTGTCGGTGCCTTTTCCTCCCTGTCCGCCTGTCTGCCTCTCACTCTTCAATAATTACAGGGCAGTTTGTCTGCTGTTGCAGTGTGGAGTAGATCTGGTCATCTGTCTGTGGCGTGTGTGCGTAGGTGTGTGTGAAAGAGAGAGAGAGACAGAGAGAGAGAGAGAAGGTGTGTGTGTGTGCGGCAGTAGGGATTCTGAACACGGATGTGCTCAGAGATCAGAGAGGAGGAGTAGCAGAGAAATAGCATTTTGTGAAAACGACACGTCCTGCCTCTGCAGGAGGAAACAAACTAAACACGCAAGCTTTCCCCCCCCCACGCCAATGACTCATTTTAATTCTGATGATCAGCATAAAGGACTACCTATACATGACCAAAATCTCTCAAAAGCAGGAGAAAAACATCTCCTCTCTCTGCTCATACAGGGGAATGTTTGTAATTTGGAGGTAGTTTTCTTCTACATCCATGACATGTAACAGTATATTCTAACTCTATACTATAGATGCATTTGTGTGTGCATATTGTATATTGTGAATTATTATTTCAATCAATACAGTGACTCAGACTCCGATGTTAGGTGGCGTCCTTGAGCTGAACGGCCGCAGGGTGGCCATGAAGCTCAGCGTGGCTTTGATGCTGGTGAGGATGCTCGTGAGTGTGTTTGATGTGGGCACTCATACCTGCAGGACGGAGCCACCGTGCTGCATTCAGGCTCCACATTTCTCCTCATACACAGAGCTGACGGGAAGCACGGGGATATTGAACCAGAGCACTGAAGTCGCCTCATGGGAGCGTCTTTACAGAAAAGGATGATTACAGCTGTCAGACAGTTGATTCTGTCGATGCTCGAATGGTTCCTAAAATTAAGAAGCCATTTGTTCCTTCTAGTGGAATAGCAGCTAACAATAGACGGGCGAATTATGGAACTCTGAGTATTATTTGTCCAAAATTTCTGTCAGGTGGTTCTGCAATGAAATACCAGTAGAATTAGATTAAAAAATATATCACAATGCAGTGGTGGATGTTAATCATGGGGGACAATTTATAGCTGCAAACTCACAATGAGGTATAATAATTGAAAATGTTTTCAGTCAGTTAAAAATGCAAGAAAAAGTGGATGCTCATTGCAGCCACCTCTGTCTTTCTGATCTCCTTTATTGATGGAAAAGCCCAAAAATCTCCGGTAATCCCCCCAAATCTCTCACCTGTATCTATCACCGGTATTTAAAGAGTAGAAGAGAAGCGGTGGCTTACAGCTTTTCTCAAGGATTGCTGAATCATCCTATCACAAGTGCGGAGGTTGGCACATAAATTATCAAACTTGGAAGAATATGTGGTGTGGGTGCTGCTTTACTTTGTGTGCATCTGAGGGGAATTATGGGATTTTTGATGTTTTCTACCCTGCAAAACAGTATTTCAAAGTCTCATCTGTGCTGTTGCTCTTTACTGACGTTCAGACGGAGGGTTAGAGGGGGCGGGGCCGGGGCATTAGCTATCGGCATTATGGAGGGATGGATGGGTGGAGTGAACAGGCACGACCCTAGCTGACCCTAGCACCGCGCCTCCATCGCTACACCTTCCTCACGACAGCATGATATTTTTAGAAAGTCCTCACAGGCAACAATTTCCTGTATGCATGGGAATACATACACACTGACTGATGAATCAGGAATCAGGAATATTATATTTTATGAATTGTGGGAGAATTAGCTGATGGTGAGGACGTCTGGGGAGGAGCGTTGCAGGATTTAGTGTCTTGAATCAGATTAGGGTGAAAGTGTAGAACATGGTAGTAACAGTGGAGATGATGCTGAGCTCTCTCATAGATGGAGAGATGAGATGAGATGAAGAGAGAGAGAGAGAGAGCATCATCAACCACGAGTCCTATCTTATCATTGGACAGTGAAACTGGTATGAATACTGGAAAACCATCCAAGGTTCGATCCCAACTTTGAAAAATGTACACGAAACAATTACTTTTGAGGAAAGCAGAAGAGACAGAGGGAGAGGAAGATAGGAGAGAGAGAGAGGAAGGGGCGAAGAAGGCGGCCTGATTAGAGGGCACATGTGCAGAGAGGAGGTGAGTCATGTGATCCAGACTAGATGGGGCCTTATGTGCTTGTTGAGCCTGACAATGTGAATTCCTGTTGCGTGCACGCACACACACCCACACACAAACACTCACTGCGGCCCTTCCCACAGATCACCGGGGTACAATCTCTGTCTCCTGTCGTCACACAGACGCTTAACTCATCCAGCCCCCCTGTCCATGTTTGCTGCCATTTTACAGGAGCACCAGCACTTATCCCACAGCTGCCACTCTGTGGACATTAAATATTAAGATTACTTTAATTCAGGCTTAACTTTGGAAATCAATCCTGGCAAAATATATTATCCATCCTCATTTAATCAAATCAACAGGCTGTGTACCTGGAATCATTTCCGCTCCCCTCCTGGCCTCTGGGCAAATACTGAAACGGAGATGCCTCCATCACACACACACACACACGCACACACACACACACACACAATGTTGTGTATTATCTCATATAAACGCCCATAACTCACACTCGTGAAACCCGTCGTACACCTTCAATCGCTCCGCTCACACACCCTGCAAGTTTGTTGGTGGTGCAGAGAATCACCGGCACGATAAATCCCTGCAGGGCTCATTTCCCCAAGAGCCGCTGCCATTCAAAGTCTCAAAGCAACACATCGGGCTCTATTGCCAACTATTAGCGTGGCAAACGCTCAGCGTCAAGGTAACGGCGGCGGTATAAAAAGGCTCCAGCACAGACGCGGAGACACGACGGCACCAGGGAGGCGCCTCAGCCACGGCGAGGTGACATCACAAATCCACAAATCTGTTTATTTGAACTTTTTTTTCTTCATTTGCCGGGATGGAGCTACAATTTTCGGCAGAGGCGATGAGGACAGACAGGACGAATTGGAGGGGACGGACCAGGTTCGAGCGAATCCAGGAGAGCAGGAGATGGAGGACGACGTGTGATTCCAAGGGAGAGGGATGTAGAAGATAGAGCTGCCAAGGAAAAAAAGACAGGCAGAGAGGTGGAGGAGGAGGAGGAGGAGGAGGAAGATGGATAGACGTGAGAGAGAGGATGAGGATGAACACCGACGGGAGCAACAGATAGAAGAGGAGTGCCTTGGAGAAGGACGGATGGATGTGATGAAGGGGGACTTGCGGAGGAGAGGAGGAGATGGATGTAGACAGCCACAGCAGCAGAGGAGGAAGAAGGAGGAGAAGATGAGGAATAAGAAGAAGAAGTCTGAGAATTACTTATTCATTGAATCAATTCCTCCTTAAGCAGCCGACCAGATGAGAGAAATGTCTCTCTCTCCCCATTTCAGCAGTCTGCACAATGACATTATCATAACGCTGAAATATTAACGACCCCTCAACTGATCTGGCTCTAGATTATTCACACTGACCCACACGGGCTCAACACACACACTTCTCTCTCTCTCTCACACACACACACACACACTTGTTTGCTGGTGTTGTAAGATTCCGTTACTTTGTTCTCGCTTTGTCGTTTTTAATCAGCAGGGTCAGGACGGGCCTCATCCAAGCGCTCCCTCCCTCTCTTGATATAAAACCGACACTCGCAGCTCAGTGGCTCCCGCTTTGCTTGTCTCCTGATCTCACGTCGCCATGAATAATGGAATTATTTCACACGACCGCAGACGCAGGAAAGACGATTAGGGCCCGGCCGCCGGCGTGCGGCAACATCCATCGCATGATAATTGACCTGAAAGAACGCATCATCAAGCCGTCGTTTCATTACGGCCGGCGAGTCTTCGGCCTGCACGTCTGTCAGTCAAACTGATGTTGGACACGCGTGGCGGCGGCGTACAGAATGCTCTGCCTGTGATTCGTGCCGTTGCCGAGGAGAATATGCACGTGCAACGTAAAGGATTGACTTGCACTGATTTGCATTTTAAGGCGGAGAGACGGTTGATGCATGTAGAGCCACGTCGTGTCGTTCCTCTGAGAAAATAATCATAATCGGGACCTTTGATTTCTTCTCTGCTAAATTCCAGCTGAATCTTGGTAATGGATGTCTTACCATCCGATGAAAAAGGACAAAATGGCTGATTATACACCACAAGTTATGATTCTCTGAAACATCTCATAACAAAATCTAAATGTGATCAAACGCTATTTTTTCATCAGCGGTCTTTGCCAGGAAATCACAGCAGTGAAAAAATGAAGTCTGACCTTTAACCGCTTCCCTCTACTACTGCGGGACGTTTGATAGGAAAGCGCTGCGTCCAAAGATGCAGTGGGGATGCTGAATGTAAGAATAAAAATACAAAAAGTCGAGTAGAGCTGCTCTCTTGCTCCCCGAGAACCAAACACAGCTCAGCTTTGACCTCCCTCCAAAGTGCAGGAGGAAGCCATCACGAACACACCTCGGCTTAATACCGATGCACAACAACCGCCCCCAACTCCTCCGGCAACTCCCTCCATCACTCCCCACTGTGTGTGTGTGTGTGTGTGTGTGTGTGTGTGTGGGCTGATTCTGTGGTGGGGCTGCACTGCTGCATCTTGGGAGCTGGGAGCTGCTCGGTCCTCTCCTGGGCTAATTAGCAGTTCTGCATTCAAACTCTCCCCAATTAAACGTCTCCTTTCTGCTCCGCTGGACACGTTTCCTATGAAGCAGAGCCTCCTCCAGCCGTCGGTGCTGCTTCCTGTCGTCCGCCATGTGGCCGGCGATACCGCGGGCACGCACACACACACGCACACACACACACGCGCACACACTATCTGGACCCCTATGAGAGAGAGCGCGTGATTTGATTGTGTCTGTGCACACTGATGCAATGATGGATGAACGGATGGACGGATGGATGGATGGATGGATGGACGGACAAATAGATAAATGAATGGTTGCATGAATGTGCTTTTTCTTACGCTTTCAGCAAAAAAGAAGAAAAACAAAGCCTGCACTTCTCACTATCACACCGTCCCAGCAGACAGTGTGCGACACGACAATTTGCTTGGCAGCAGCAAAAAGTCGCATAAAAATGTAAATGTATGGCGGTTGGAAAATCTCTTTGGCTCCCCTTCATCCTCCAAGGGGTTTGTTTCTCATCGGCTAAAATCTGCTGCACAGTCAAGAATAGTTCAGGAGGGGGACGATAAATTTGAGGCCTTTCACTGGTGTGCGGACTTCAGATTGTTTTGGAAACAAATGGGGGGGCTCTCGTGCTTGCTCTCATCACATGGCAAGACGATGTGAGGAGACAACGTCTTAGGAGCAGTGTTCAGGAGATCAGCGCCTTGCTCAAGGACACTGCGGCATTTACTGTGAGGTGTCTGAATTGGAGACAGGTGAATCCTAAGACAAGTACCCCACTTGGGGTGTTTCATCAATCCATGCAGATTTATCTATGCTGTCACTAAAATGATAATGGATGAATGCACACACACACAGACACGCTGCCTGATTTAATCCCAATCAATCCACCCCGAAATCACTCCGTCTGTCAGTCAACTGATATGTTGTGTTATGGTCTTGCATTAGTCGGCGTGTGTTTATGTGTCTGTCCTCGTCGTTTTCTGGCATCCGCATTTGAAATTCTCAGTGTGAGTGACCCGCTCTGCATTTCCAGCTCAGGTTCCCACACTCACATTTACAAGATGTCTCTTTTGTATTCGTCTCCTCGCTTGTTGCGGTTGGACGGCGGCCACACTGTAATCACACTGTGCCAAACGACAGCAAGCGAACGCGTCTTCATGTCAGCGGTGGCGGAGAGTTCCTGCTCCGTTGGTAATCAGATCTTTCTCGGCGCCTCCTCTCCTCCCTTCCCTCCTCCTCACCTATCTTCTCTCTCTCTCTCTCTCTCTCTGTCTGGCTTGTTGTTGCCCATAAATCAGACCGTTGCTTGAAGGACACTCACCATCTTGGGTTTCTGTCTAATTTTAGTCTCAGGAGGTAGAACTCATCCATTTTTCATGCCATGGGTAACCTGGCGCTGCTCTCTTCACAGTCACACTCGTCTGGCAGCATCACTCCTTCTTCTCTCCTCCCTTCCTGTCTCAGGTGTGCGCCCGCCACTTTAGGTTTGCTTTGGTTTATGAGAAGAAATTGTGCGAAACATGGCAACTGGGGGGCAGGGGGGGTGTTAGCAGTGGTGAGCTTTGTGCTTGAGAATTATCTATGGATGCTACATGGCCTCCAAACTTGAAGGTGTGTTCTCCGCAACATATTGTGGATTGTTGTAGGATTCTTGCTAAACAATGCTAGACTTAGTTTGACATTAGGGATGTCCGATATTGGCTTTTTTGCCGATATCCGATATGCCGATATTGTCCAACTCTCAATTTACCGATATCACCCGATACCGATATATCAGACGCAGCTTGATGAGGTCATCATCTGTGCGCCGGTAAACGCTTCAGGAGCACATAGGCACTATTTCGGTGTAACGCAAGCATTATTTTATCGGTTTTAAAGCAAAAAAAATCTGATATCGATATTACATTTTTATGCAAATATCGGGACGATAATTATTATATTATCGGACATCTGTAGTTGACATGTATTGCGATTATATTATATCTATAATGTAAAAAAAGATCTGAGATATTCTGAGAGCACATGTGGCAAAAAGTCCAGCTACGCCCTGCTAGATGTTTGCCTGGAATTTGAGGAAACAGATAAAGAAATGTATGTCATTGGCTTAACACACTCCAGGCTCCTCTCTCTGCAGGTCTTGTTCTCAAATGTCGAGAACCCACTACAGCCACAGAAATCTGGACTGAGCGAAAGGTCAAGTGTTAACTTACATCTGTTCGTAGCCACTAAAAATAAAAGGAAAATGGAGCCATTTGATGCCCTCATTCCCACAACATTTTCAGGTTTGCCGCAAAACACAGGGGAGGCATTTGCACTCCTCTGCTCGGGGCCTTTTTGCAATTATATGGTGCCCATATCGATCCGGATTATTGACCGAAGTCCAGCTAAGATTTTAGGATTCAACAAATGCTTCCTGTGATTCGCAGCGCAGACGAGGACAATAGAAGGTTCTACTCTTTCAGCGCCATCAAATATGACAGATAAAACAGTTTTACTCACTTAACCTTTGGAGGAAAACGCACAGTATTGATGCTGCTCCTTCTGGTGGCACACTACGGTAATATTGTGGTGACATGTAGAGGACAGCTAAATACCATGCCCGCCATCTTAAAGGACAATGCCTTAAATGGGATAAGACACAACTAAGAAATATATCTATAAATTCTCCTACAAGTTCTCCTGAACTGTGCCCAGGACTTCAGGGGGAGGTCATTATCGATCATGCCCTATGTTGAACAGCTCCAATCTGAAGCAGGACGCTGTCTCTGCTAGCGGCTTAGCGAGCGTCATCTCTCGTGTACACCAATGGCGCCTGCAGGGATCTCACACACACTCTCTTCGGCGGGTGGATTAGCAGCAGCCCCAAGCTCCAACTTGTTCCCACACATTAGCCATTCCCAGAATTCACTCCAGTTCCAGTCCGTCACATGATCATGACGCCTCCGCCAATCGAGTAGGGGGCGTTTGGGTGTGCTGTGATGGTGGCTCAGCTCAAGGAGGTTCTTGACCCATGAGCTTTGACTGAACGTTCCATCAGCATTTTCCACATAAGGCGCCTGTTCGGACACAAACAACGCTGACTCGGCACTCGGGGTTGCTTGACCCAACTGTCGGAGATCAACTGAAAATAAATGCTGCCCACTTGCTGCTGGTTCCAGGGCACTGCCGCCTCCGCCTCAGGTCCACTTGTGTGTTTGCGGCTGCTGCTCACCTCTGCAGTCAGAGCGAAGAGCGCAGTGCCATTAATCACATAAGTTGCGAATCATTGTTGTGTAAAACTACATTGATGGAGGGAGTTGCGTGACGTGAGAGGTCTCCTCGGTGAGTGCTCATGTCAATCAGCCCAACACACTCCAGTCCCGCCTCGCCTTTGGTGAAAAATCATTGGGAATAAGTTGTCACACAGCTCAGAACACATTCAAGGGAATTTCACTCAAGAGTCAGAGCGTCAGGGGTGGTCTTGTTTCAGACTGAACAGATTTCTCTAAGCCTTGTTTACACTCACTGGCTCACTGGGGAGGACATCATGAGCAATGAACTGAGCAGTCGCTAACATTTTGCTCCCTGCTTTTTGTCGTCAATGTTGGTTACTTTAGAGTTGCTCTGATGGATGGTGTAATGGTATTTCATTTTCTTGCTCAGGGAACTTATGGAATGTAACCGAATTTTTGTACCCGGCTGTTTGAAAATGGCACATGGAAACCCCTCTGCCTCTGGTGAGTGACTGATTTCACTGTCGCTGAGCTGACAGAGACAGCGAGATTACTCCTGCTATTTGTGTTCCCACAGTTATGTGCTACATAGAGCCAACAGTGTTTTTTGGGATGTGTTTTGATGTGACGTGTTGAGGCAACATCGCTATTCCATTACTTGCACTGCTCCTAAACACACCAGTTCGGAGTACCACTGTCTGGGTATGTACACAGACTGGCCTAAAAACATGTTACTTCACCTCGGTTATGTTCCCACAGCCACAAAACCAGCGAGGAGAAGCAGCTCAGTTTGATCTCTACATGACATCGATCCCATCACAGCTGTGGTGTGCCCTGCTGAGCCGGCCAAAGGTCAAACACCATCGCACGGCCCTTTAAATGTGTCGCTCACAATGGGGGAAAGTTTCCCTTCTTTATGGTTACATCCCCTCTGAGAGCGACACGCCAAGACGATGTGTGAGTGCGAGCGGGTTTCATGTGAACACTGGCACATAGAGGGCGCCGATGTTCCAGTTGTATTTTAATTCTTTTCCATCACTCAGCCACAGTGAGCCAGTTTGAGATAATCTATGCTGAAATACATAACACGTTGGTACTTATTTTTAAACGTGCCAATTTTTTTTTGCAAATATTTCCCCAAACAGTACTCAGAAAATTTCCTGATGATTAAGAATAAAAAATCTTGTCTGTTACCAACTCAGCACCACTTTGACAAACACATACTGTATATGTCAGTCTAAGTTGCTTCTCAAGTGGAGCGCAGGGTGTTTCTACTCAATTAATTTGTGGTGAGTTTGCCATCATCCCGACTAAGCTCAAATTCACATCTACATCCATATATTCCTTAACATCTGAAACCTACTAGCAAGTCTTTGTGTGACACATTGTTGGCTGTGCCCACTTTTGAGCAAATTGCTGCGAAACCTCATCATCTGCACAGAAATAATATGTAAGTGTCTATTGAGTATTCTCACTCATCTATTTCAAATCAAAATACCACTGCGTATTTCCTTTTATCCCTCATATCAAGTTGCATCTGTCAGGAACAATCTTAGCCAATGCCACCTAATCATTGCAGGCACAAATTCCACAAACGGAAATGTCAACAAACGTTGCTTTGTATCCAAACGGGAGTTTCATGTAGAAAAAACTTTCTCCTAGTTACTGTTGGTACCTCTCTGTTTCTGACCAAAGCAACTTCACTTGAGTCTCGTTTACATGACTAACGGCCCTGGGAGTCGCAAAACATTTTGCAACAGCAAAGTCTGCTTTGAAGTAGCACATGTTTTTCTTTTTCAAGGAGCATTTAGAGGATGGACTTTCGTGGTAATATACTATCAGACACTCTGTCCTGCAACTCCTGCCCATTAGCTTTAAAATCTCAAAGTCAAAGAAGCACAATGTGGTTTTGGGCACTAACGCTGAGTTCCAGATCCCTATGGTGGACTTTCTCCTACCTGAGTGAGTTTTTCATTTTTACTGAGATCGACTGCATGAAAACAGATGAATATTCATGGCGGGTTCTGCCGCTGCCGCTGTAGGACCCTCCAGGGCCTGGGAAGAGGGAGAGGAGGAGGGCAAGGAACGACATCAGTTCTTCGCTTTTGTGTTCCCTTTCTCACTAAAACCTCCACGAGTGAGAGGTGAGGAGTTGTGTCCTTGCCAAGCCGCCCTGCCTGCCCCCCTCGCCTTTAATGATCCATTAAAAACCCATAAATCAAGGGAAATGCCGCCACCCCTTGTGTGTGGTGGTGGAGCAAAGCCATTCTTCCTTTTCACAGATCAATCAGAGGCTCTTTGACCAATTAGCTTCAGCCCGCAGTGACTCCACACTTCAGTGACGCTTTGATTGGCCGGGCAGCCATTACCTAGCTAGACTCCTTGCTTCAGACCTATTGGCGCTTCAGAGGGCAGCAAGACTTGCCAAGGTCCCTGTTACTTTTCTGTGCAGTGGAGAAGATGAAGGGAAAGATAATTGATAGTGAGTGCAAGGGCCCCCCCGAGTTACACAACCATACGAAGAGGAAAACAAACTATGTGACAGGTATACTCTATGATAAAAATGATGATACAGTGATCAAAAGAAAGATGAAGAAGATGAAGAAAGATGGGAGGACAAAAGTGAGAAAAATTTTCAACACCATTTACATTAAATTTATTTATTTATTTATTTATTTATTTATTCATTTATTTATTTATTTTATTTATTTATTTATTTATTTATTTATT
>OMPJ01034692.1:0-14917 GCA_900312935.1 Carapus acus | reverse complement strand
GGAGACAACGCATACACCACTAATACTACAAGTCCCAGTATGCTTTGCTCGGGCGTGCGCGCGTCAGCCGGAGACCGCGAAACGTCCCCACCCTCCCGCTCTCTCCATTTGTGGAGAAAATCATTAGCATAGGAGCTACCCGCCACTGCGGACAAACTTTATCCACCTGTTGCAATAACAGCCAAAAGAAAGATGGAGAACCGGAGCTGCCAAGACAGGTAAGAGGTGAATGTAAAGGACACACCTATTTGTCACGGCTGTAATGAGAGTATAACAGAAGAGGTCACCGCGAAACTCTTCGCCGAGTTTACCCGCCCATTTGCCGACTCTGAAGCCCAGACACGCAGATTTGAACTGCTCAGCAATGTGTCTGCGTTTGACGTGGAAAGAGCACCGACAAACCTTCAGATGGAGCTGACTGAGATGTGGTGACACGCCCAAGTCCAAGGATGATTTCTTTGCTTGCTATCCGTGTGCAGTTATGACGTCATAGGGAGCACCGCGGCCACCCTGCTCCGTAAACAAGGTTACGTCAACTTTCACTGAATGGCGTATACCAGAAATTTCAAGAAGTGATTTTACATTGCAGCGCGCTCTTTTAGTGATCATAATTACAAATAAAATTTAAGTTTTAGAAGTTGCTGTGGTGTCGCTGAATAGTCTGACGCTAATTTGGCCGGTTTGGAAGTTTGTCTGTCTCCAGTGAGGAATAGTATTTGAACTCTCAGTCATTAGGCAAGTTCTCCTTCGTAGAAATTATGGAGGGGACTGAAATTTGCATCGCAGTCGCATCTGTGAGAGACAGGATTAAAAAAAAAGAAAAGTATCAGGAAATCACACTGTACGATTTCCAAATAATTTGTTTGTATTGTATTATTGCTCCACAAAGGTATTTGAATACTTGAGGAAATTAGTGCTAAATATTTTGAACAGACTCTGTTGTTTTCTTTTAGAGAGGTCAAACATTTCCTGTAGTTCTTGAGCCAGTTTGCACGCACAGCAACATGTGCAGACTTGAGCAGGGGAACCTTCCACACAATGTATGATTTTAAAGTGTTGCGGTGTGGCGCTCTTGTGACAGTAACCTTTGAAACTATGGCCCGAGCTGTCCTCAGGTCATTGACCTGAAGAACACCAAAAGTTTGTCTTTGGTGCACAGGGGTCTCTAATGAGCTCAAACAGGTGCTACCAATTGAGATGAATAAGTGGAGTAGAGGTGGTCTGTAAAGGCAGAGTATAAGAGGTCTCTGAGAGTCAGAGTTCTTGCTGATTGTTAGGTGTTCCGATACTTCTGTGCAGCAGTAAAATACAAATAAGTTATTGCACAATCATGCAATCTTATTTCCTCAATTTTGTTTTTTAATTCTGTCTCTCACAGTGGAGATGCACGTATCTTGTAAATGTCATACCCCTCCATGATTTCTAAGTGGGAGAACTTGCCAAATTGCAGGTTGTTGAAATACTTCTGTTCCTCACTGTATATCCATTATCCACCTGAGCTTGACAGCCCTGGCTCCAATGCTTAGAGGTCCTTGAAGTGCACTTTTTCAATGATATGATGCATCCACCTTTTAATTTATGACTGCATATAAACACAATTCTGCATCCATTTTGACTCAATTGAAACTGTCAACTTGTCTGATAAAACAGCCTTCCTGCCAAAGATTGTACAGGCTTGTTTATCTCATAAAAATACACAGGAAAACACAGAAAATGTACATATTTATTTAGGCTCCAGTGTTACTGTAGCAGCATCATCACAGCCATCTGACACACTGACGTCACAGACACAGAAGTGGTTTTGTGGATGGCACAAAGTCTGCACGATTTCCCGTCTGTCTGGTGCAAAATCCTTCACGTTTCATTAATGTTTAGCAAGTCTAGGAAAAAGTCAATCATTGTGTCGCTGAAGCTGTCAATCACAGTGAAGCATTGACATGAAAATGCGATGACATCAAAATGTCAGAGAATCAATCATTTGACTTTATTACTGTCATTTATAAATTAACATCAGATATGTGGATCTCACAGGTAAATAAGTCAGACAGTGGAATAAGAATGAAGGCGCCACAATGATTCAGAGGCAGTAAAAAGGCTCCAGACTCCATGTTTTCCTCCTCAGACCTGCAGGATGGAGACCCAGCCAGCTGGTAAGCAGTACACAGGTACTCTGAAGTACTCGCCGGGTTGTAAATCCACACTGTGGACGTATTACTGCAGTATTGTAGTGAGGTTGACTGTACAAAAGTACCCACTCACACCGTGTGTGTGTGGGACCTACTGCAGATGAATAGTTTGAGATTTGGACCCTGTACATACAAAAATAGAAATGAGGTCCTGCAACACATTTTAGTCTTATTTCCTTTGCCACGGCAGGCAGTCCCACATTATTCACACTCGCTGCTTTTAGTATTCATGAAAGTGCTCCGCAACGGAGAAGAGGGGTCCAACACTCACGCACACAATAAAAGCCTCAATGGTCAAAGCGTCAATTTCTACTTTAAGCACACTTTTTTGTAAAACTGGATTGGAGACCTCATAATGGAGAATGTAACAAATGCTCAGAGTTGCTTAACAATAACACCATTACAAAAACAACTCAGTTCATTGTGTAATATGAATATCTCTCCCATTTACAGCAGGCGGCCACCGTTTCCTCAAGCCAAAAAACGCAAAAAAAAAAAAAAATAAAAAACGCAAAAAAAAAAAAACAATTTGATGCATAGAACTTTCTCAATGTCTTTGGTTTAGCAACAACTACCCCACTACTCCCCCTACAGCCCAAGCAGAGTATTGCTTTAAGCCAAAGGAAGGTACTTTACCAGTGACGTAACACATTAATATAGCAAAAAAAACCCCAGACAAACAAACACCAGCCTCACATTGGATCATATGGCCATGGAGAGAAGAGTTGGGAATGTCTGATGCCATGGGTAGGAAGCAGAGGCTGCAGGAGAGCAGCGGGCTCGCAGGAAATGTGGAACAAAAAGTGGAAGTGGAGGAAGAAAGCGACGAGGCGTTTATTTATCACAAATTAAAAGCCCAGCGAGCCAGATTAAGTAACAGCCTCGTGTTTGTTCCAAATGTTTGACCTTTAGGGTGCCAGGTCACCAGACGCACACAGCCAAAATACACCTTCATCATCATCTTCACAACACTGCTGACGCTTGACCACCCACACCGCAAACCTTATCCCAGCCTGCATAATGAGGCTCTAGAGGAAAATGAAGAAAACAAACCTCACTCGTAATAAAATATATGTACAAATACAAATATAAACAAGCTGCCTTCCGTCTGCGACTGTTAAAACCAGGCCTTAGTTGTGCGTGAACAGCGGTGTAATGCGTAAATAAGTCGACCGGTACGGCCTACAAACCTGTACACCCACAGAGACGGCAGCTCACACGCACACGCACACACGATATACTGACATTTATGATGATTTATGATGAGATTCTGTCACCTGTACTGACTTAAAAAAAAAAAAACAAGTGTGAGGAATCGAACACCAAGGTCACGAGTATGAGGAGTGTGTGATGGTCATTTGAGAAAAACAGTGAGGCGGCCTTGAAGATGCGAGGCACTTGGTAGGCAAACGGAAACCATTTCTTCACCATGTGAGGGAAGAAGAGAGAAACGTGTGTATAAATACGCAAGAAAATAAAGGCAAGTTGTGTAGTCGTTCCATTTCCATGAAAAAAGAAAAAACTGAAAAAAACACAAGGCGGGCAAAAATAAATAGAAAGTCCCGGGTATGAACTGCACACACACACCAACAAGCACACAGACACACACCGACCACAGTGGAGCGTGTGCGCATTTGCGTTTGCGTGAAAAGAAGAACAGCAACATTTCCGACATTGTCGGTTAAAAGTAGTCGCCATGTTGCGTCATCACGAGAAATGGAGACGTTTTTCCGTGACATCGTCGTGTCGTCATGGCGCCACTTCCTGGAGCGTCTGTCAGAGCGGCGCGTCGACCGCCCTGACTTGTCCTCACACACGCACGCACGCACGCCCTCCTCAGCGGGCCTCCTGCTCCTGCCGCTGCTTGGTGAGAAAGTACTTGAAGAACTCGTAGACGGACCAGGCGATGGCGGTGGAGGGCATCTGGTAGATAACGCGGGCCTGGACACCCTTGAAGAAGGCGGGCAGGCCGCCGATGCGGTAGACGGTGCTGAAGGCGTTGGCCATGCCCGACAGGTGCCCGCTGATGTTCATGGAGTGCAGCGCCTGGTTCTCCTGAGTGTTCAGCAGCGTCTTGCAGACGTCCAGCGGCGTGGTGATGGCCGCCGAGACGGCGCCAGCCGCCGCTCCCGACGCGATGTGGCTGGCGGGGTGGTAGCGTCTCCGGGGGTTGAGGCGCTCCTGCATCAGCTCGTAGGTGATGAAGTGCACGGCCTGGAAGGGGATGTTCATGATGAGCTGGGTGCTGTAGCTGCGGTAGAAGGCGCTCACGCCCTCAGAGCGCGTCACCGTCTGGATGCAGTCCCACAGGCCGCGGTAGGGAGAGTTGTACATCTGCATCCTCTGCTTCACCACTGGGCCGGGGACGCACACACGGACGGAGAGATAGAAGGAGAGAGAGAGAGATCCGTTTATTGACAAAGGACAAAGTTTTCCCACTCACACTAAAAACACACACGTAGATGTGAATGCAGAGCAAGACAGTGTGTGTGTGTGCGCGTGCTCCTTCGCTCATGAAATTTATTAGATTTTGGGTTAAGTTTCCAGAGCTGATTTTTCCAGGCCATTCTTAAATGAAAGGAAAAATACACATCTGAGGGCTTTTATTCCTGCCTTTTAAAATCTAACTTTTAAAGGTCAGGAATTAAAACACATTTGATTGGTTTTATTCCTGGCTTTTAAAGTATGACTTTTAGAAGTCTTTTCACCATTGTAACGCACATTTAGTTGCTGTGTGTTTGCATTGTGCTGTACAAATTAACTTGCCTTGCCATGTTTACAAAATCTTGGATTATTGCATCATAAAGATTAATAATAAAATATGTGTTTATTTATACGTGATTCTATCTTTATGTATGTATGTACATACACATACATCAATTTGCATGCATATACATATAAGCGCGCGGGGACACATGCATGGCTATGATTTCTCAGTGGTGCATCTGTCCTGCAATCCCAGATGTGCTCTCACCCTCTGCTGGATTCATGAAGGCATCATGGAGGACGGTGGCCATGCTGCCCGCCATACCTGCAGGAAATCGGGCAAACAGAGACGAGTCAAAGCTCGAACGAGTCCAAGATGCTGAGCTTATCCAGCACTTTACCGTTGATAACATTCGGCTCAGGGTTCAACACCAAAAACAACAACAACTACTACGACAACAACAACAACCATCCCCTTACCGTTGGCGACGTGGCTGTTCCCTCCGCTCTGGATGACGTCGCTCAGCGAGCGCTTCAGGCGTTCATAGCAGGCGAAGTAGAGGGCGTGGGCAGGCCCCGCCCCCATCATGGTGATGTTCAGGCCCCTGAAGGGCCTCCAGAGCCCCTCCGTCTGGACGATCCTCTTCAGGGCCCCGTACACGCTCCTGTAGCGGGCGTTGGGGTCCGGCTGCAGGCTCTGCATCCGCGTCTGCAAAACAAAGGGGTCAGCGGGGTCAGGCCAGGGCGAGAGGATCCGAGCACAGGCGAGAGAGCAAGAGAGCGGGCGAGCGGCTGGAGTGGGCACGCGACACCTGACGGACCTAAAGCCGGGAATTCTCGCGGGGGGCTCATTGTTCCGAGGGGAGCGGCGTCAGGTTTTTATGGCGTGGAGGGCTCTCAGAGCTTGCCGTCCACAGAGAGCGACATGGCTCCATCTTCCTAAACACGCCGCCGCATGCTTCCTTCCTCTTGATCAACAATACCGGATCGACAATACCGGAACGGTTACATTTCCACTGGTTGTTTATGTTGCATTTATGCCGTGGAACATTTAGGACAGACCCCTGTCAGACTCTGTGGGGGGTCACAGAGTCCAAACACGGGGAATTCTCCATCAACTCAAATCCATCATCAAATAAATATGGAGGCTCAGCAGAGGAGATTGTTCATCGCAAAGTGAAAGCGAAAAAAAACAAGAAAGTTTTCAATGGTCTTTTAAGCATTTAATCAATAACTTCATTGCCCTAGCCCTAACCCTAATTTCTTAATTATGAACATGTTAGTAGCGGCACGGCAACCTAAAACCGAACACTTCCCCTCCCCATTCAAACTGATTCTCTTTGCTATTAACGACTCAGCGGCGACCGCCCTCACCAAGTGACCGTTTCCTAATTATCGCAATGGACGAGAGACTACACACACAAACGCGCGCACAAACACACCCTTTCACGCCAGGACCCCGCTACATGTGTGCGACACAGATAAGATCCCCCTCCCGCGATGCCTTCAAACACGCGGCCGCACCCGCTGCCACAATCTGAGGGTCGCAGCCGCCATTAGCCACGCCTGGTCATTGTGCCCTCATGGGCACCAACCGCCTCCACTTTACAGCCACAACTGATGAATGAATGAATGAATGAATGAGGAAAAGATTATAATTTATTCACCTTAGGAGGTAATCAAATGCCTGTTGCCAGTCGGCAGGATGCTTTCTTTATGAGCAGCAGCCCAAAAAGCAACTGGCCCACAGACGAGAAAGACGATAATCAGACAAAAACTGCCGTGTTGTTAAAAACATTTAAATTATTGACTTGTAAACAATGTTGTTGTGCAATGACAGATAGTTTGTGTATATGTACAACATTTTTAGAGACACTCAGACTGAAACGGGAACCTGACTGACTGTTTCATTAGTTTGGATTCCACCGTTTCCACACAAATCATATGTGCTGCTACACCACCACCACTCCCCCACAAACACAACACACACACACCACACACACACATACACAAAACACAGTGAATGACTGCGCTCTTACAGCATAGTGCCGCCTCTGACAACATAAGAATTCTTTGGAGGAAATTATGACAAAGGCTTGTGTAACACCAAAAAATTGCACAATTTGTCATGAAGTCAAGGCAGTGACAGTGACGCTAAAAGGAAATTTTTTCCTTCAGTGTGTTGATGTGATGTGGTGTGCGTGCCCATGAGTGTGTGAGATGATCTAAAGTTAGTATCAAAGCTGAATAATGCGTACTTCACTGGAAATTAATATTATAATTTCAATTAATCAAAATCAAAGACTCTGGTTTGATCGATCACTGTGCTTATCAGGGGAGATGGTTTGCTAAATGTAACGTCTTTATTCAGAATATGACACGAAATGATGGCGCTGAGCTCATTCACTTGCAATCATTACCTCAGCAAACCATCAAGTCAATGATTTGTCTGAGAGACGAATCAAACTTTGAATCCTCAGTCATTTGACCTCAAAATACTGTTTTATTTCACTTGGCACTAGGATGCGAAATTACGCTCCAGCTCTTATGTAACTTTAAGGGCAATTCTGGATTGTAATTGCCATGAACAGGTTTAGAGACAGGAGGATGAGGAATTTGAACAGCTCTGCCAGCATGAGGATGGTTTTGTTCATTTCCAGTAATTTTCTGTTTTTCAGGACATGAATCCCTGACTGTGGATGTAAACACTGACCTTCGTCAAGGGGGAGGAGGGAAACTCAGGGTAAGTCACTAACTCTTTTCTATTTCTTGAACTTGGTCCAAGAATCCGTGCAACCACGGGAATAAAGAAACGAAACCGGCAGTTGAAATTCTCCTTAAGGTCAAAATGACTTCACCCCCTGACCAACCAATCGAGTTAGCAAACTTAAAAATCACGACAAACCAGCTAAAACAATCGGTTTGTGCCTTCCCGATAGACGGTTCGTTAATTTAGCCACATTTTCTGTCTAACTATTAAATAAGTTTAATTATTGACCTGCTGTCTAACTACTTTGGCTGCGGCTCGTAGCATCGTGCGGGTAAATTAGCATACTAGCATAGGACAGCTTTAATCACCCAGCTAACGTTAGCAGGTGTGTGCTTAGCAGCGTGCTCGCCCGTGAGCGAGCCGGGCTCGGAGCCACGGAGCCTCGGCTCCGGGCTCCGGTGTGGCGCTCCCCGGGCCCGGTTACCTTGACAGAGTCCACCGGGTACATGACGGTGTGCTCCAGGATGCCAGCCACGGCTCCGGCTGTCATGTGGGTCGCCACGGAGACATGAGGCGGTAAACTCTCGTAGTCTACGTCCGCGCCGAGCGGATGGTCGTCCATGCTCTTCAGCTCCGACATCTCCAGGGTTGCCACCGCCCGGTTCGAGCTCGCCTCCATGCGAGGCGGTGGAGGGCAGCAGCTCCGCACTCGGTGCGGGCACTCAGAGAGGTAACGGCGGCATGGGGAACCACAACATCATCCCCTCAAACTGGACACTCAGCGCTGAGCTGACGTCACGACGGGGGCGCGGCGCGCGGGGAGGTAGGCCAATCGGAGGCTCGATTAAGGTCGATAGGCGGGACTAATGGAGAAGGCGGCCAATGGGAAGTTTCCGTGGTGGATTTGCTGTGACATCCCACAGTCCTGCTGGAATTGAGAGCGTCCGCAGTCAAAACACACTTTTGAGAGTTTATGTAAGGAGTGATGTCACATAGAAATATCGTTAACGTCGCTTCATTTGAACAAAGGTGCACATAGGCAATAGAAATTGTTCAATCGATGAAACCAGATTGTTTGTGTATCATCGCCATCTGCGAAGTCAAGATTCTAGAACCCCATAAGTCATGTGCTCATTCAGGATGTGCACTGAGATGAGAGCAAGTCAGAGCCACAATCACAAATAGTTTATTTCTACCAGAGGGAATTGCAGTGGAAACAAATAAGCCTCAAGCATAGGTAGAGAAATCGAACATTTTAGACAAACAAACCCTGAAAGTTTATCTTCTCTTTCACTAAATTACCCTTGACTATGCCGTTGAAAGCTCATTATAAAGAACAGGAGAAAGAATTATTTATGTTTGAAATCTAAGGTACTTTCATCTGTGTCTTTTAATAGCTATTTTCTATTACTGCCCCTCAATATCCCACTGAATGTAAACACACATTTTAGCCTCAAAGAACTTTATTTGTGTGTCTGTTTGCAAATGGCCTTGACAACTACCCACAAACTGGAGAGTTGGGAGTGGGTTTGTTGGGTTTGGTCTCCTTATCAGGCACCCTCTGTTCAAAGTTTCCAGCCCAACCGAGGAAACCTTCAACGTCCTTATTATCTCGGGGCTTTTACCACCTGTTGACACATACGAGGAGGAAGAATCACATTTTCACTTGTCCAAATCTTTTGCATGCTGTCTAATTTGCAACTCACCCTCCTCTCAGCACCTGTTCTGCCAAATAAAAGCAGTTTCGTCTTCACAGTGTTGCAACATAGAGGTTCGTAAAACCTAGAGCACAAAAAGTGCCACTAAATTGCACAATACTGTACAATTTCCCTGAATGCATCATCACTGTGCGTCTTCAATTCTTAATGATGGATGCTGGTTTTTGGCCGTGCCATCCTACGTCTCTTGTTGCACGTGGCTAGTTTAGGTTTCGACCAGATATCGAATTGGACGCGTGTTCACGTTTGCATGAAGATTAGAATCCAAACAGCTTTTATCTTCTGGAAGCAAAAAGCCTTCACTGATTGGTATTTTAATGGAGCAAAGGTGTGAACCTGATCTGTAAACGATCCAGTGTCAGTCCCCACGTTTGAAACACAAGCCGAGCTGACCTACACACACCCGCAGAGTGCTGAGTCACTGTGGGAGGGTCGCAGGGCCGCGGGACGGTGACTCAGCACGGCCGGAGCACAACGCGTGCCGTGCCAGTCGGGGCCGGTTGGCACCACGGGCCGCAGGATCCGATAGGGACGCCATTACATAACCTTTGACTCGGCCGAGAGCTGTTAAGACATGATTGATTGGGTCCTGTGACAGTTGGAGGAGCTTCAGATTCAGTCCCGCTTTGGCCACGCCCCTTTTGGGGGCGGTGGGCGTGAATACACAGGGCAGAGAACATTGCAGGGATGTGAAGGCCGTCCTAAGTATGAGTCAGAGCGTGTTTTATCTTGTCATGGACACTTTAAGGATGTGTTGTACAGTAGGTGCAGCTTCCCGATGGGTCCCATTCCTTCTTTCATCTGTGGCTCCGTGGTCACAGACGGGTTTGCCGTACTAGTTCCTGTTGTTGCTTTGCGACAGATGAACGTTTAAGCTGCGTCAAAGCCTCTGATACGAACCTCAGGCACTGGATTAGGCAGGTTTTGCTACAGAAATTGCTTGGATTTAAAAACGTGTCAATGCACACGTTTCAAAATAAGGGATTGTGCACATCCACAAACACACACAGTCCAACATAAGCCCGTAATTGGCTGTTCAGGCTGCCAGAGTGTGTATGCGTGAGTGCCGGGGACTCGTGACTCAGGAACGGGGAAGGCAGGAATCGCTCCTGGGTTCCAGGCTCCATTCCACGTCAGCATTCAAAGAAAAGTACAGGCAATTAAACTTTTATAAATATTGGACAACTAATTTCAAGGCCAACCCGAAGCTACACCGCAGGAAATGCCTTCATTGCTTGAGACAAGCGCCTTTTCTTCCCAGATGACCTGATCGTGTTTCACTTGTCGTTGGGTTTCCGCTGTGGTATTTCTTTTGACTAAACCAGTTTTGCCAGTGACAAACTGTTTTGGGGTCTTTCCTTCTAAAGGTATAGATGCTGGCGCAGCAACTTTTTGGCAGCTTTCAATGCAAAGAGGGCAAAACGACTCAACTCAATCATCTTATTTAAGGCTAATGCAAATGGATAATGCCAACCACCTTTTATGACTAATACCACAAATACAAAATGTAACATTTTTGAGGAGTAAGTTGGAAAATGCTTCTCTGCCTTTTCTCCTCGATGTGATGTTGAATAGATATTGCCAGCCATTCTCCCCACAAAACCTTTATTGGTGAATTGCAACGTGACCGCGTCTTCTTCTGTGCAAACAGTTCATATACTGTATGATCCCGTTTAAATATGGGGCCATTCCTTCTTTTATTGTGCCCTTACACAACAGTCACTTTTTGACAGCTTCTGAAAATGAAGCCTGGGGCAGGTACCCAAGTCTGGATACTGTGCTAATTTCAGCAGGGTTTTCAGAGACACGCATTCTCTACAGTACTAAGTCGACTTATTTTGGTTTCTCTGACAGTGGCGTGACACATATTGCACTAATGTAGCATAACAAGCTACCAATCGTGTATAAATATGAGGCAGAATGATCAGCACAGGAGATGCACAAATAAAACCATTCGGACCTGCGTAATGAATCGCTCCAAACGCTCGACTGACATCGTACTGCATTAGATGTGAGTGGAGATGAGAGGTGCTTCTCAAATTCAGCATTAAAAAAGTGACCCATCATGCATAAGACAAGGCAAACAAGAGGGCGAGAATCCACAGACGTTTCAATAAAAAACTAACTGCCGCCATGTGACATTTAAGAGTGCAACCTGATGCAGGAGTAAGAACAGAAAACACACATACCGTCTAATTTGTTTGAAATCGATTCAGCATAATAGCAAGGTGACAGCTAGTCTCTTTTTAGAACGTTTGTTGACATACAACCAAGACAGCTGGAGGCAGTTGGCATTTGACCTTGATGTAAAATAACATGGCCAAAAAAAAAAGAAAAATTGTCAGTAATTTCTACATTCAACAAAAATATCTATAAATACACAAATATCTAGAGGGCTCAGTGAAAATCAAAAAAAGCGATCCTCATAGTTTGATAGCTTGTCCGAGTACCAAGTCTGTCGCACCACGCCAGCGTCCCAGTTTTCAAGATGGCTGCCGCCCGGCGACAGCCTCGCTTGCGAGCGAGCTAGCGAGAGAAGCGGCGATTCCCTCGGCACGGTCAGACTGCTCCCCTGAGCTGCCGTTCACAGGGTGATGGGGATGGTCGGCGAGCCGATGCCCTCCTCCAACCATGGCACGGAGGACGGCGTGCGGCGGTGAGTGTCGCGCCGGTGTATGCGGCGAAGTCGCAGCAGGTACAGCATGATGGACAGCAAGACGATGAAGAAACAGGCCAGGAATAAGTAGTGGTTGACGACGAAGGAGAAGCTGTGGCGCCAGTGGGAGTGAAGGCCTTTCAAGGTTTCCTGCTGGATGTCTCTGAGAGAGGCAAAGCACATTTCACCATCAATTTTTATGTGTTCAATGCAAGTTAGCGAGCGTTTCTCAATCTGTGGCTCAGTCGTACCGCAGTGGCAGGAATCGCGTTCGGTAAAGTATGGCTCCCAGTGTCCACTGCACCTCCTTATCGTAGACCAGGAGCGCCGTCTTCAGGTTTCTGTAGTGTCTTGGGAAGGAAAAGCCCGTGTGGAAGACTTCGTACATCCATGCTGATTTAAAACACTGGTACCTGCACACAAAGGGCACATTTCAAACTGCAGCAACACACGTTTGGGCTGGCAGTGACGACTATCACTACTGTGAAACATTGAGAAATATATTTCAAATTCAATTCTGTTCTTTTCTATTTCATTTATATAGCGCCAAATCACAACAGAAATTGTCTCGAGGCGCTTTCCAAGATGGAGCGCATAGAGCTACTCTACATGTAAACATTCAAATTGTAAAGGGTAAACACACAGACACCCAATGTATCCCTTGTTAGCATCAGTGGTGAAGAAAGTAATTTTTTATTACTTCAATCTGTGAAGATCAGCATGGGAGGCGTACAAGCCGGAGTCAAAGCGCTCCTTCAGACTCTTCCACTTGGTGGCGCAGTAATTCTACAAAAAAAAAAAACTGTATTTAACGTTATTGTATGCCTGAGACAATCCTCGACACTTACACCACGTGTAAACTCTGGTTTCTAACGCCTGCTCTGAAGTTTACCTTGGCAGCTTGTCCATATTTGGACGAGTCATAGTCCCCGCCCATCCGCAGCACATCCTCCGTGCAGTAGTAGAACTCGGAGAAGCCGTAGAACTGGCTGTTGTCGTAGTCGATGGCCGGCTGGTAGACGCCGTTGAGGGACGTCTGATTCTCGCCGGTGCGGTTGAGGAAGGGCTGGAGGAGCTGTCGGCACTGGTCGAAGTCCCCCGTGCCTCTGAGGTGGAGCCTGTGGGCGGGGGGCCCGATCTGGTCCTGCAGGTCCGTGGGCAGACACGGATCCAGGAGGGGCGACTCGGGCGCCTCCCCCACTTGCTGGCCTAAGAGCCTGAGCAAACCAGGGACGTGCGGTGAGTGCGCGCTGAGCCGGGCGGCGTGTTTACACACGGCGGGCAAACAAAAGCCGCGGCGCTCACTTATTGCGGGTGGCAGTGTTTTTGATGAGGCTCTCCTCGTATCTTTGGCGAGCCGCGTTGCCCCCGAAGCCCAGGAAGGTGGAGACGTAGACGCGGTACACGTGCTCCGTGCGGTGGGCGTCGCAGCCCAGGTTGAACTCGGCCAGGAGGTTCTTGGCAACTTCCTCCTGTAAGGGGACAACAGCGCGTCAGGTAAAGCAGTAAACTGAAGTATTACACTTTTCTTGCCATTTACTGCTGACGTGCTTTAAGTTTGTAGACTGTTTACTGCGGAGTGTGATGCACAATCACCGTAACGGCACAATAATTGTGTCACGTCCTTGGGCGTACATACAAGAATGGAGGAGAGGCTTTAACACAGAAAATGCCACAGAGTAAACGCAGACATTAGTCCCTCACTCAGCCTTACGCTAATAAAACTGCAAAGATAGCTTGTGTTTTGCATCCTTTCTACTGGAGTTATCTCTCCATTCTAAATCCTGCCGTGGGGTCATGATGCAGGCTTACAGGAGACCTTCAATAGTGATGGAGAGGGAGAGGATCGTCTCCACGGGACAAAAATGGCACATACGGGTTTAACCAGGGGAATGACGGAGGAAGGGAGGAGGAAGGGAGGGAGAAGAAGAGAGGGTGAGTGACAAACCAAAGGCAGCACAAAGCAGAATTGGTTGTGGATAATGACCTGCTGTGGAGAAGCAAAGCTTACAGTTTTGGGCACTTCGTATGCTATTTGCGTAGAGACGCCGCCCATGTCCAGGACACCAGCCGTCCTTTTCCTCACCAGCGCCTCCTGCTGGTCGCCACCTGGGATATTAACCTCCACCACAGCCTCCCCATCTGTAGGAGTTGGGGGAGAGAAGAGTTGGCAGGGGATGTGTGAGGGCTTTTTGTGTGACAATGCTTGAAAGTCTTCATTACTGTATAATAAGTCAAGTTGGATTGGCACTGGTATAAACATTATAAAAAATGATGTTGGAAACAGTGTCAAAGTGACAATAAAGGGTTCTTATTTCTATAAAACATAAAATGGAGCTAGTGCAACATCGGAACTTTTGTTCTCACCATTGTGCACGTGGTTAAATCGTCCGAGGACAAAGTTGATTCCGATCCATGCATAAACACCTGAAATCAAGCAAAACTTTTCTTGTTACTCCATCATTACTTCTACCTCAGACCCGATTTTAGAGAAACACAATCCTCATATCAGATGAGGGACTATGCATTAGAGATGTCCGATAATATCGCCCCACCGATATTATCAGCCCGATATTGGCATAAAAATGTAATATCGGTATCAGATTTTTTTAGGGATGTCCGGTATTGGCTTTTTTGCCGATATCCGATATGCCGATATTGTCCAACTCTCAATTTACCGATACCGATAACAGCCGATACCGATATTTGCGCCGGTAAACCCTTCAGGAGCATATAGACACTATCTCAGTGTAACGCAAGCATTATTGTATTTTTATTAGTTTTTATTTTATCAGTTTTAAAGCAAAAAAATCTGATACCGATATTACATTTTTATGCTAATATCGGGCCGATAATAAATGGACATCTCTAGATTTTTTTTTGCTTTAAAACCGATAACATAAAAACTGATAAAAATAAAATAATGCGTGCCTTACACCAA
>OMPJ01034691.1:0-42311 GCA_900312935.1 Carapus acus | reverse complement strand
GCGTCTGTTTTTTTGTGTGTATGAGTGTGTGTGTGTTTGCAGAAGGCAGCGCTCGGTGTGAGCGAGCGCTAAGAGCATGTGTCTGTTGTCAGCGTGTCCTGCGTCTGCTTTCTCTCCCCCTTCAGCCGTGTCTCATAGTCCTGCGGGCTGCTAGTTGGACTGAACCCTTTGACCCGAGCAAGACCCTCATGGCAGGAACAGCCCCTCTATCTCTCTCTCCATCTCTCCCTCTCTCTCTCCACGTCTCGCCTTTTGTTCCACAGGAGGGATGGAGGCCCTGCCTGTTAACCTCGCAGTGCATAAATATTAATGACTATTATATGGGTACATTTATATGAAAGCTGCTGACACGGCATCTTAATTATGATATTATTATGGGCGCAGCCTATGCAGACTCGGGGGCCTGAATGCTTTGACAGTCACTTGCGGTTATGAAATTCCATAAATATCTTTTACATATATTGATAGGCGGGCACATTCTGCAAAATAACAATCTGGATTTTGCTGGTGCTAAGCAGCTGCGAGTTGAGGAATCTTTACTCTGGCTTCACAGCTTTCACTTGCAAAAGCTCAAAGCCAGATGAATGAAGGCAGGGCCAATTAATTACATGGTTCTAATGACTGGGCTTATAGGGCCAAGTGGGTGCATAGAGGTTGTCATGGCAACGGAGACATAAGGGTGTTTTTTTTTTTTTTCTCCCCCCCACATGTGTAGTGATTGCGGTGAGCTTGGCCCCCGTGGCACAAAGGTAGGGCGCCATATTTTTCAAGTTCTGGATTATCGCTGCGGTAAACAAGTATTTACACCCGCTGAAAAGCGGCAGTCGCAATTAACTGCCGGTTATTCCTCGTCACGTCGCCGTCGGGGCGCTGATGCTTTGAAATGGCAGAAAATTGCCCATGCTAAGTCACACGTGAAACATTAAAAGGTTTATAGAATCACACGTGGGGCTCGTTTATGGGTATTCGCATGAATAATTTTATGGAAGCGATTTGCGTGGCGATCGTTCACATGGTTTCCTCATGTTTGCGGTCAGCTACGGGAGGGTTGGAGAGCACACCCAAAGGCAGCTCCGGGGCCCCGGCCCCAGGGCCTTGTTTTGCCCATAAATTAGTGATTAACTCAAACTGCTCCAAAACAATGAGGTCCCGGGTCTAATCTGTGGGGAATTGCCTCAAGTGTGACCATGGGAAAAAGATTAGCCAGCTTAACATGACAGAAGGCATTGAGTGGTTTGTATGGGGGAGGGATCAGGGTTATGAAAAAGTGTATACACGCCCGTACACACGCACACACACGCACACACACACAGACACACACACACACACACACCCTTTGGTCTTTGGTCTCTTTGGTATGTTGTGGTAATGGGGAATTTAAGCTTGTCTCTTTCTCCCCGCGCACATCTCCTGCTTGGAAAGAGGAAATCAGGATTAGGTGTTTCCTGTGAAAACATGCCAACTCCCCCCAGCGTGGTGCCACGACAGCTGCGCGGCGTGCTCAGCGCCTGCCGACAAATATCCGACGCTCACCAGCGGTGCCGTCGCCGATATCAATCATGACACGTTGCGTGTCGGCGCGGCAGAACCGACCGGAGAGGAGAAAACACACACACTGCACCTCCGTTTGTACACGGTTCGCCCCAATCAGGGCTGTTCAGAGGCGAATGGAAAACATGTTTAAAGGGTCAAAGAGTTAAAGTGCGCAGGCACGGCGGGATGCCCCCCGGCCATTTTAGATCACAGTTTTTCATGCGCCTCTGCCGGCTGTCGGGGCTTGAAGTGTGACACAGTGTGCCGTCTGTGAGTTCAGCCTGATTAAATGCTTGCGGTCAGACAGCTAATTACCTCTCTCAGTAGCAGCGCTAACATCACACAGCTGCCATTTTCCTCCTGTCATGTGAACAACCTCGAATTTGTCTCTCCTCCTGATCTTCATTAAACCCTGCCATTTTGGTGGTATTCTGTCCACTACACTCCCCCCTTCACCCGCTCCCACCACACACTCACACACACGCATGCATGCACACCTAAAAAACTGCATGCGTCAAAAGGAAAGTCAGCCCTTCGAATGCAACGACAGTGCTCAACCTGAAGTCACCCTATCGTGAAGAGCAGATGCAAATTTCTCACTCTATAGTGTGATATCAAAGGTGTGACCATGTACACACAGTGGCAAGTGACGCATGTTCCATGAATTATTCTCTTGTTCATATTTCTAGCACAGCACCTTGAAATGCTCATGGAATGAATCATTAGACATTTTCGCCTGGAGTGTATGACTGAGTATGCAACGCAGGGGCACGCACATGAACTGAAAATACTGTCACCCAGCTGAAACCTGAAGCCATCAAATTCCAGATAGGAAGACGCATTCATTACGTAGGAGAGCGGATGCTAATATTGTGTTCCTTTGTTAAAAACAGAGAGTTAACACATCAGCAGTTTGAAATGTCTCAGGAAATGAATTAATCCAGTAATTAAATCTATCAAAACAGTCTCGACTCCTCGCCATCGCGCTTTTTAGAGAGCGTTAATGAGCCATCCTGACGCCTGCATTGCACCAGAGAAGTGCTACTTTTTGCACGTCACTTATCACTTTGGAGCGTGTCAAGCCCCATTTATCGAGAGATGAGGTCAGGCGGCTGCTTTGCCGTTTGCAGGGTGCGCGACTGTTCCCCGTCTACAGATGCTGCGCCAGGTTATAGTTGTTAATTCGAAAGGTTCAGGTATTTGCAAAAAAAAAAAAAGAGAGAGAAAGTCAAAGTGATAGACAGAGAAAAGCAGCACTAGCGTACCGTTGTCACGGTGCAACAACTCTATTGTTGTTTGGCATGGAGTACCCGCAAGATAGGAACAATTCCACCTCAGTGTTGTTTGGGGGTATTTATATTCCAGCTGTAATGCTGGCAGTGAAATCAATGATCTCATGCCTGCCTTCACAACACAATCACTCCAACACTGGGGTAGAGGCTATAGTTATGTTGTGCTAATGTGTGCGTCATCAAGTACGGCGAGTAACATTGCAAACTGGACACCTGTGGCTGAGCATTCATCTTCTTTTAGTGACTCAGATAGAGTGCGTCTTGGAAGAGAATGTGTTTTGTTTTTGTTTTAGTAGTTTGGTGATTACAGGTTATTTTGCGGAATACATAATTTTAGTATGACCCATAAAAGGAAGGTTGTAAAAACCTTTATTTTCCTCTCAGTTTTGTGTGTTGTTAGCAACAACTGGTTCGGACAGAAGATGCACAACAGACAGACGATCCTCATGGGATCTGTCAGCTTGACCCATGTGAAGATTCCGTTTTTATGATTTCACCCTGGATGGTAGGGTCTGTTTCTCCCCCACAGCGTCGGATCAGGAAACCAAGTGGCTTCCTGCAATTTGGGCTCTTGAGCGGAGCCCTCGTGCCTCCACTGATGCCATGCAGCAGTGGCCGTCTCGTGGTGAATATATTTATTTATTTTCAGCTAATGAGGTTTCAGTTTTGCCACATTAAGCGAGCCGCGGTGGGTGGTACAGCTGTGTTGTGTCTCCGTGGGCTCTGACAGGGCTGTAATCTGTGGGCTAATACGACCAGGCACCCCGCGAGGACGCGTTAGCATTCGCAGTTTTTGCCTCCTTTATGGAATGGGAAGCCAATCAAGCCTGCTCGCTGCTTAACAACACGACGAGCTCTTAGCACTCAGATTTCCCTTTTAGATTGTTCAAATTGTAAATAGTTTATTTTCCCGCGATTGGGAGACGTTATCGCCCAACATTAAGTACATGCTGCTCGTACGGCCGCCACAGCCGAGCCGTCGTTTGCTGATGCAAGAAATGGCTTTAGATTAGTGGCGCTCGTATAAAAGCCGACACATTTACACCGCTGCGATCTGTTCTGTCTCCTTTTCACTCCCTGTTCACATAGGCCTCCGTTTCATTGCAGATCAAGTTTTGTCAGACACTCTTGGGTAGAAAGAATCCGCTCCTCCTGTAAGCCTGGTTTCTCCTGTAACCTTTCCTTTCTGCGTTTGCGATGGCGCCAGGAGCGATGTTGCATTCATTCCTCTCACATACTGGCGAACCTCGACCAGCAGCAGGTGGAAGAGGTCACGCGGTGCGCTGCAACCGTCCCACATGATAATCGACCTCATCGCATCCAAACCCAGACCACCTATTCGGCTCGAACATACTCCTCCTCTTCTCTGCAATTACAATTATGAATATCCTGCCTTTTGTGTAAGGCAAGGAGGCGTTGTGGCCTAGATTTGAACGTTACCTCAATGCGTAGGATTATGTGGAAACACAGAGGAGGGAGGCTTACACGTCGAGGTTTTACACCAACATGTCTCCAGCATCCCAGATGTCACAGTTTTCTATAGTGGCGCTTTGTTGTGGCACATAATAAGCAGTGTTTTGCTGCGTCGTATTTCTCTGTAGAATTCATTCATGCTGCTGGCACCATGGCGCTACTCCGCATGCTCCGTTGGGAGATTGTTGGATGGATTGAGCATGCCACCTTGCCTCCTCCCTCCATTTTAAACACCCAATTTGTTTCCTTCATGAGATGGATCTTGTAGATTGAATCATTTTCACAGTCGGGGGCTCACTGTAGTGAGCCTGAAATGAAATGAACTCCCAAATCAATTTCAAATGGGAACAACAAGTGAGTCTCCCCTGCATAGCTGGAATTGGTTTCGTTATTGAAAATGAAATGAAGTGTTTTGTTTTTATTTTTCTCCCCTTTTATTGCAGATTACCGCCTTGTTATTCTGCCTGCTGTGATATCCACCAACTGCAGCTTGATCTCGCTTAATTTCTGTGCTTTTTCTTTTTATTGTCAAGACATTCCATAAAAGTGTCATTCTGATGTGTGGTGGTCATTTCGAGCAGGTGATTCATTGTTTTTAAATAGGGTGTATTTTCCATCTTTCCTTTGTCGCTGGGAGTTAAGCAGGCATGAAATTGCCAGAATAATAGTATTTAAATCCAATCTTGGTCTGTTCCCATAGCCTAACTGCACACCGTTCAATCGGCAATCGTCTTTGTGGCCGCTCTTTTTTTCTCACCTGTGTCTCCTTTTCCACAAAGATTAAACGCTACGGTTTTTACGGTGCACTCGACGCACACCATACAGGCATTAAAGTGAAGCTGAATGTCATCGAGAGGCGCAGAGATGAGCCACAAAGGCACTGAAAAACAACCAAAAACGACGACACGGGGAGGACATGCTCACTGTGAACATGTGCAGTGTGGTGACTTCATTTTCAGTGCAGCCTTTCCATTTTACGCCAGCATATAGCAGAAAAAAAAAGCATGTAAGGACCGTTTCACCGCCTCTAATGTCTGCTAGATATACAGTAACCAAAAATACAATTACTAGTCTCACAGCTGAGATGAGGTGGAGCCAGAGGTCAGTTTATATTCTGACACAGGGGGAGCGATGGTTGTCATTTCTGAAGGACGGTGCGGTGGCACTTTTTATTCTATCATGGTATTTTGTACATATGAGTATAAGACGCACCAGCCAAAAAATGTGATGAAATGAAGAAACAACATATATTAGTTCCACTGAGCTGTAAGTGGCATTTTCAAGAAAATTTATTTTCCAAAATCAGAGACCAAGAACAGAAATTTCATCTTTAAAGGCAAGATATGATAATAACAATAGAATAGAGAGAAACAGGATGAACAGGTGTACAGTATGCTAACATAACTCACTGATGATTACCCTGCTACATGAAACATAGACAACGAACTGAATATGTGTCTGGTACTTTATGTTAATATAAGATGCCAACAATTACTCAGAAAACCACAGTATTAAAAAGCTAACAGGTTTAGCAAACCCTGGATCTCACTCCAAATTGCTAAGTCATTGAAGTCTTCATCGTCAATGCCGCTTCTGTCAACTGTCATACCTCTGTCAACTGTGTAGGTAGATGAGGCGCCACTTCCTCATCTGCACGGCCGTCGTCAGACTCAGCATCGGTCCAGTTCCAATTATTTCCTGGTTTTTCGTTTGAAAATGACTTTAAGTGGCAATTCTGATCTCCATCTCCATAACATGCTCGCACCTCTGTGAAGTGTGATTTCTCATGACCAGCTGTCAGTATATTCACGTATATTCTTTTACCCTTTCCCTGTGACACTTACGTACGGCCTTTGGATGTCAAACGTGTGGGGGACTGAGTCCATACTAATGATATGGTCAGATGTCACGCTGTGCTCAGTTACTTGCTTTTCAAAGAACTGAGCTTGAAGACGTAACTGCCCCATCGTCAAGCCTCTCCTGGCCGCACATTGCTTAAGCACCCATTTGTGAACTTGTTCCTCAAACTGTGGCCATCTAGCTTTTAGCCTGTGATTAGTTTTTTGGTTTTCTTGATTGAAATAAGAATAACCTCTGCTTTTTTCCAGTCCCTCAAAAGTCTCTCACTCACTCCATCCTTTGTTTCTGCTGCTCGATTACCGTTTTCAGCTGCATATTTTACTACTCGCAGCTTGTAATCTGCAGAGTACAGTTTTCTTTTCGGGGGCATTTTTGTTCAGTCGTTCTCAGATGAAATTATCGTAATGTTGAAATAGAAAAATCTCAGTTGCACAGGAGTAGTAGATATTGGTACAAAGGTTGTCAATGTGACAAAAATTAACGTGTGAAATTATGTATATTGATAATTTCACCTATCAGTCACATCTGAGTTTAAATCGTACCCTTCACCAAACTATGAAAAAAGTGCAAGTTATACTCAGGAAAGTACGGTATTCGATACTCACAGCCAGACAAGTCATCCATGTTTTTATAGAGTGGTCGTAAATGGCAACTAATGGGTGCAAAGTGCCTGGAGATGTATGTACGAAGTGGGCACAAGTCACTGCTGAATGTGAGGTCTGCAAGCATTTTCTGTGCAAAGGAGAGGCAAGATGGCAGCTGTTATTTTTGTTATGTTTTTTTCATATAAATGTTGTTATTTTAATCACAATTATTATTGTATTCTTTTTCTATATTCGATCTCAAGCCTGAAATGTCTTCTTTTCCCTTTCCAGCAGTTTCACAGTGAAATGTCATCAGATGAATCTCAATGCAGTAAAATTAGCTGCTCCTCTCTTCCCTTGGTACCCCTGCCCTTCGATTTGATTTCCCTGGATAAACTAATTCTAGGCTAAACTAACTCTGAATTAATTTTGTCGAGCACCAATCAAACAGTGCTGGAGGTGTTTTACTCTCCAAATTACTTTGTGAAAGGTGCTGATGCCCCCTGCCTCAAAAAAAATAAATAAAGAAAGAAAAGAGGACAAAAATTTGTGTGTGGAGTGTTTTCACATGAATATTTAGCACTTATTAGAAGGTTTATTTGCTGGTCCGGTGCCTGACCATTTGTCTCTGTCTCCTTCCGTCTCAGGCGAGCCAGTTTCCAGGATTTGTCGGTACCCCTCTCCTGCAGAGCTGGACGCCTTCGCCCAGAAGACGGCCAACTGCCCACTGTCCATCAAAATCTTCCCAACCGACATCCGGGTGCCACAGCACAGACAGCTCAACAGAACAGTCAACGGCTTTGACACCACCGGCCAGCGCTACAGTCCCTATTCACACCCGTACCCAGGAGGCTACCAAGGCTTGCTGGCCATCGTCAAGGCCTCCGTGGCGGTCAGAGGTGTGGTGAAAAATGCAGAAGGCAAACGATCCAAGCATACGTACACTCAGACGTCCGTGGAGCCGTACAATTCTCTCAATAACGGCTATACGCTCAGCAGACACGGGCACAAGGCCTATCACGTAAGTGCGTGTAAGCCCCCAGATATGCCCATCGAGACACTTTGTTCCAGTGCCGCCACGGCCTCCGGAGACCACAGTCTGGGCCGCCAAGCCGAGCTGGTGGAGGTTCAAAGCTTGATGAGGCAGATGAAGCGGGTCCCCCACGGCCATGCCCAGCAGCTGGGGGGGGAGGCACAAGCAAGCCCGTCTCTCCAGACAGCGGCGGCTGTGGCCCGCTCGGATTCGGACCTGGTCCTCGGAGTGCCGCCGCTGAGTGGCCAGGCGTTCACGGGGGCCATGTTGCCTACACAGGGTGCAGAAGTGGCCAAAGGAGACTACACGCTGTGGCAGCACAAGCAACATCAACTCCAGCAACAGCAGCAGCAGCAGCAGCAGCAGCAGCAGCAGCAGCAGCACTATCAGCAGCAAACACTGAGGATGTACGGAGTCTGCCACGGCGCTCAGGGGCACAAAGGGTCACCAGAAACCTGCGTCCCCCTGCCGGGGTCCTCGCACCTGCCGTACAGGCCGCACCCAAACAGCGCCGGGACGGTACACAATCACATCAGCAGCTCTGCCCAGAGCGGCTCCCTCATGCAGGGGGATTTTTCTGTGGGGCAATACTTTCCAAAACCATGGGACGGGGTCACCGCCACCCCCAACAGTGACTGTTATTCTTCTCAGGAGCTGGCAATGGGTGTGTGTGTGGTCAGGCCTAGAGACATGGGGCTGTCCCATCGCCATCCCCACCCAAACCTCCAACACCACTGCCAGCCACCGCTCCACCCTCATCATACCCAGGCCTACAGCACAGACCAAAGCCTCTGTTGTGGGATGCCCAGCACTAGCCTGTGCCACGCCGCAGTGCTCAGCAGCAGCCTGCAGTCTCTGGAGTGCCTCATCAGTGAGATCCACCCTCCTTGCATCAAAGAGTGCATGCTGGGCCGGGGATACGAGGCCGCTGGGATGCCCCAGCTGCTGGAGCAGCACCAGCAATGCCACGTCCAGCTCCCGGTCTACAGATGAAGCGCTGCGCTGCCACGCAACAGGACAAAGACGTCAAACAAGTTTTTATAGATGGTGGAAGTGTGTCGAGTCAGAAACTAATGGTGGATGAGACATGCGGTTTAGTTTGTGCATGTACTGTACTGTATTTGTAGAAGCCTCTTTGTTAAAAGCCTGAAAGGGTAAAACGATAATCACAGCTGAAGATCCAGGTTTATGTTGGGACTTTTTCATGTTTGATTATCTCCTCTTTGATTGCCATCGACCACGTATACGACAAGTGACGTAGACCTACTTTTCCTCTCACAGTACTAATGCTGAGCTCCCAACGAGATGCCGTTCATTACCGTTTCATGTCACCTAATCAAGGTTAAACATGATTTGCATGAAATCCCCCTGTACGCCTCGTGCAGAAACAGGCTTTGTTCACACTGAACTGAACACATCCCTCTAAAATCAGAGACACTTACTTGAATCTGTGATATTTTAGTTGTGGAAGCTTTTGTGAATTCATTGTGTATCTTAACATGACATGTTTGGCTGTTTTCCTTTTACCTGAGAGGGCACATTACTTGAATATCCAAGATCGAAGCTTCGGTTGACGCTAGCTTTGCGGATGGGACTGTGTAAGATTTTCTGTTATTTCTGGGACATAGACGCACTAAATATATAACAAGCCGTCTAGAAAAGTATTGTATTGGTTTGCCATCTTGTAAACACATTCACCACACCGTCACTCAAAATGACTCATCTAAATTTGTGCGCTGTTCAGCACAGCACAGTCAATACTTTGGCATTTAGGCCCTGCAAATTGTGCCACTTCGATTGTCTGTTTGGTAGCATTGTTATTTTCAATAGCTTGGGAATCTTTCCACATTTTCCTCTCATCAAACGTGCCATGTTGGAGAGTAGGTCATCTATCTTCTTTGTAGGGCTACACTCATAATCCCGTGTTCCAGTGGGTATGACTGAGTTGTTCTTTGTGTGTCCGCGCTCATTCTGTAATACTATTTATTTATGTTGGCCTGTGGAGATACACGGCAAAATGTCTCTATGATTATAAAGTGCAATTATTATATCTGGACGTGAGCGCTCTACATGAAATATGTTATTGACATAACTACATTTGCAAGATATGACTCTAATTCCTTACCCACTTTGCCTATTCTTAATGAGGATTGTCAATTAAATGACATTTTCCAAAGCTGGAATACTGATTCTGTCATTATTATAATCAGACAGATGTTGAGTCTGTGGGATGTATTGGTGACATCTGAGGATATGAATAATTTCCTGGGTGTGCAGAGATGCGACCTTCCCGTCAAGTCTTTTCATCTTCATATACACTGTGTAATTTTCTTTCAATCCACCTACCTCATGCGGACATCGGGTTTAGTGTCTGGCAAACGCAATCAGAGGTTTATCGAAAAATTAAAAGACAAAGATATAAATTAAATTTTCCAAATGACTTAAAGGCATCTGAGGCCAAGTTTAGTAAATAACGTTTTTACCCAGAGTATAGATGGACAAAACCTGGAACTGAAGCCACAGTGGACACTCACTCCCTTGCACACACACGCAAAAGGCAATGTACTCTCCTTCTGCTGGTGTGTATGAAAGATTCATGCCATTCTGAGGACAAATGCACACTAATATTACAGATGCAATATGTGAGAATGTCCTTGTAATCCCTCAGCGACAAAGGCGCACAGGTTATAGTGTCAGACTCATTATTTTTGCCTTAATTATCTGCTAACCTCAATTGGATGCTGTAGCAATAACGCAGTTTAGAGGATTGTCCTATATATCTAAGTGCATTCTCAAGTAGCCCATTACCAAACAAATAACCTGCATGGCTTGAGCAATGGCACCGACGGGGGGGTAAAACTGGGACGTTCGATTGATGGGCTTGTTGGGAATTAACAAATATTTCAGAGTTAAAAATCGGGCTTGCCTAGCTGGTGAGTGGCCTTTTTCACTGGGCCATTGTTATAAATGGGGTCCTGTCTTTAGCCCATTGTCTCCTGGCATCGCCTGGGGCCTTTCTGTCCTATCTCTCAGTCAGGCCAGGCCAGGCCGCCCCGCTGCTGATAAACCTTCAGGATTACAGACATGCTGCTCTTGCTCTCACTCAGAGGAGATTAGCTGTGACCGGGCTCCTCTGGGAGGAGAACCACAGCCACTTTTGCCTGTGGGACACGCTGCTGATAAAGAGGGGGAAGAGTGGGCAGAGAGGAAGAGGAGAAAGAGGACGTTGATCTAGGGGATTAGGACTCCGTTCCAGTTTCTGCAAGCATTTGATAAATGTACAGTATTGTTTCACATCAACTGTGCAAACCAGTCTGAGGCTTAGAATGAGCTTTTTAAAATGTCCTGGTCGATTTGTGCTGCATGCTCAACATTTGAAACAAAATGTATGTGGGTTATTTACGGATCTGTCTGCAAATACACAAACATACTTAAGATGCAACCGTATGGAAAACAGCTGAGGGTCGTTCTGTTAGGACACGGTCAGAAACTGCAGGCCTACAGACCTGCATTGCGAGGCGAAAGGTACATACTGCCACCCACAGGCAATTTTAGGAATTTTAAGTTCGCTCAACAAAAGACTAGATCAGTGGTTCTAAACCTTGTTAGAGATACTGGTAACACCGAACCCTTGTTACAATGGTCTAGCGGGTCATGTCATCACAAATTATATAAGTTGGGTGTGTGTCTTGACCTCTGCTGAACCCCAGAGACTAACCCACCGAGCCCCTGGGGTTCCATCAAACCCAGGTTAAGAATTGGTGCACTAGGTCCATCTTTAATTAAAATTCAATTTTCAAACTTCACACAGCATTTCATAGATTATGACAACAACTTAGCAATACATCAACAAGAACCACCAAAGTAAGAATTTCATGAGGAGACACATAATTAACAACATTCACTTAGATTCCACAAATGAACCTGAAAGGCATTTCTAAATATCTTCAAAATCACATTGGTGTGAAAGATGTAACAACATACTGAAACAGTGAAGCCAAAGTCCCTCAAACACACCTCTCACATACTGAACACAATTATCACACATTCCAAAGTAAAGCCCTCTTAAGAAAAGATCAAATTCTGACCGTGACGTCAACTGTAGGAACTAGCAGGCAGTAGGTAGTCACATATTAACAAAATCCTGAATAAGTTAAAGAGCCCAAATGTTCTGCTCACTCTTGCACGAGCTTATGTATCATGTATGCATAAAAATTGTTTTGTTCAATTCAAAACCCGAGGGGGCAAAGTTATAGAATTACATAATATTATTGCCAATAGTGAGCTTATATCTAGCATAGTATAAATAAAATTCACATGTTATGGTCGAATCAATAAATACCACACAGAAAAGTAAATATAATGGTACGAGAAAACACTATCTGTCACTGAAAACCTGAACTAGTCAAACATCTTAGACGGGATCAGGATGAAGTTGCACCGGTCCGGTCCAACTGAGTTCAGGTCCAATTCAGCTCAGTCCAGTAACATCAAACTTGGTAGTCCAGCTCTGCGTTCAGCTTTGTGAATAGCGCGTAGATGGCATCTACTGTGACTGTGTAATTTACCAGGAAGAGGCGAATATTGGCCAGACAGTCCTCCTCCTTCACGTCCTCTCCTTTGGACAGGGCCTTGAGGAAATCTGACTTGTAGGGGGCCGCTATCAGCGCTGCCTGTGGCGGGACGGAAAGAGGGATTTTACCGTTGCTCTGCACAGAGTCAACTACAAAACATTTGCATCACTCTATTCTAAAATCAAACTTGAAAACCCCAAAGGGTCTAATTGTGACCTTGTAAAAGCAGACTTAGAGAATGTCCTCATATCTGCTTTCAAGCTGTGGTGCTATGTGGCCCATAAGGATAAATGGAAGGATTGAGGGTTAGAATTTGCTTACAACAGAGAAAATAAAAACTCACTCCACGTCCTTATGGATGAATCTGCCTGTGTGCTATTGAACTACGGTTCTCCGCCCTGTGCCAACTGTTACAGGCCAAACTGATAACATTCTAAAACAAACACTCTTGGTTCAGCAGGGTCAGTGGCTGGTGGTCCTGACAGTAGCTCAGGCAGAAGGTGGACACCTGTTGGTGACCTAAAACATCTCTAAGTCCCTCAAACACCTGCATGGAGACGGTTCTCACACTGAAAAGCTTTTGGACTATCCAGCCGTGGTATCTCTTCAACGCTTGTTCGTACGCTTTGGTGACGTTGACCCGTATGAGGTTGGGGTTATTATCGTCTCTCTCGCCATCTGCCAAACTCTGCAGCAGGATCTGGATGAAACGAAGACCCCTGGGGGGAGAGGTCAACGGAAACACACAAATAAAGCCGCTGACCGTTTTGTGAGGTCGGTAAATACCTCCTCAGTCTTCACGCCTGAGTGCCATTTACCTCTTCAGCCACATTAGGGCCAAGGTTGCTCCAACTTTGGGCCATTCGGCGCCGTGATCCTCCTTCTCAGCTTCCAGGATCTGCTGTAAGGTTGCATACCTGGCAGGATCCTTGACATACACACCCCTGATTTTCTGTGAGAAGGCACATTTGAGCTTGTTTTTATGACCGGCAACCCAAAACCTCACTCAAGACTGCCAAGAGCGCTGTAAAAACACACCAGAGGAATACAAATGGACATGTCTCACCGTTATATTGCCATTTATGTCGGATTTGATGACTTTAAATACTTTTGATCCCAGGCAGTCTGGAAAGAAAGCGATGGATATTTGAGAGCATTGTCATAAAATATGAATGACTTCATCACACATGTCTGGGGCCAGAGGGATGCGGTGTTGGTGGATGAACAGAGGGAACCGCAGGGGGGCGAGGGGAGAGAACGCGTTGTTTTGGGCTCAAGTCACACTGAGGGCGATGTGTACTGCGTTCACGTTACAAAGAGTTCCTCTGTAAGCTCGGGGCGCGACACAGACCAAGAGACTGGCACTCCTTCGCACACACAAAGACTAATTTACGTCTGAAGTCGCAGAAAGTGACAGTTACTGCAGCCTAAGGTCTCCCGCGAAGGCTCTGAAAATCAACCGTAGAAAGCATACGAACACACGGTAGCTACGCTCCGACTGCGCTTCCTCACCACAGACATCGCACACAGGTGCTAACACTTACCGAAAAAGGTCGGAATGTGGGAGACGGTGTCGAGGAAGACCTTAGTGTCCACCGTGTTGTCGGGGGGGAGCTCATTGAACTGGTTCTCCAGCAACAGAGCCATCGTCCGGCCGAGGTACGCGCTAAACACGCAGCAGCAACAGCGACTCCGACTACCGCCTCAGCCGAACCCGGAACTCGGAGCGCCTGATGTGGGATGGGTGGAGGCAGCGGCTCCGCTCACCGATGACTCCTCCAACAGGTGGGAGATTACAGACCAGTGTGTGGGAAAAGTCACACGCCCCAATACTCCCAGGCATTCGCGCGTAAACAAGACGAGCAAGCCGGGGTATTAAGTATACTTTATTACGCAATAGGAGACAATAGTTTCCAACATAAATGCAGTTATCGTAGGCGTTACAGAGACACGTCAGCGTGGCAAACCCGGCGTAGTTAGACCAATGTCGATAAGTTCATTAATAGTAGTACATCAGCAGGGCGTAATCATATTGTCATGTCTTTATCAGTATATGTGGCTTGGTAATTTAAATTGGCAGGATTCTTTCTTCAGTGGCGATGTCAATAAAATGTTGTGTTTATTGAAAAAAAGAGTGAGAGACGATCGCGTTTTCGCGTTTGACCCTCGGGGCTACCGTACACAGGCTTTCGATGTGTCATACCTAAAGTATGCGACTTTCTTGTACACGTGTTCGAGTATTTTCAAGTAAACTAACACCCAAGATTCTTGGCCTCAACATTTATGGCCATTACAGTCTGCAACGATGGGTTGTATTCTATTAGGCTTTCATTGTAAGTTGTGGTGGCACAAATTTCCTCGCGGGAGGACTCAAAGGGGCACACTGAAGTCGCATCACAATGCTGAATAAACAAAAACTCACAAATTTCAAGGCTTGCGCCTTCCTACCACACAACACCAAGTCCATGAGGAGTATTGTGTTACATAAAGCTTATGAAAATAAACACTGACATTTTTGGAGGTATGATACACAGGTATAAATACAATAACGTTTGTTCATCTGAATAAAGAACTATCAGGATACATCTGCTATACTTGCATACAGCTTTCAAATTCATTCATCGACCAAAGTGACATGTATACACCTGCACACCCGGAAACACTCTTTCATTCATGCATGCACGCGCGTCACACACAGACAGACACACAGACACACAAAAGCTTGAAGTGACTTGACTCTTGCAAAATACACCAGAGCAGGACAAGCCAGTAAAAGCGGCTGATGTTCTTACATCAAAAGCATTTAACGTCAGTGCTGCGTGCTCTACATGATATACTGAATGTAGTCACATATCACATCAGAGGAATTCAACTTTCAACACTGCTTCTCTGTCCTCATAACTAAATGGTTTAGGAGACTGCACCGTAGGCTAACGAGTTCGTGGTCTGATGGTTTTTTGGTCCTTGGTATTTGGATTTTGCGGGACATCAGAAGCTAATAACTAAACAATTATGCCTATGGGAAATGGGGCTAAACATGAAAAGTTCAACTGCTTGTTTCCACAACTGTGTATGCTGTACATACATCTCTCTACAAAAAACTATCGTCAATTTTACGAGATATTTTCTTTGGGGATACAGAGGCTCATCTTAGAGGTTGGATGTTGACTATTTATATATATATATGTATCACATTTACAAAAAATGCTAAATAAATAATGTATTTGATAAACTCAGAACTCACCATGGTATATTCTTTCTAAAGCCTTTCTTCAAACATAGGATTACACAATGATGGGTAAAATATCAGTTGTAACAAAAATCACATGAACCGCATTTGTGTCAAATTACTTTAGCATATTGGAGAACGTGCAAACCTTAAGCTTGCAGCTAGTTGTTGTTTTCTTTGGTTGTCACAGTGACTAATTGCTTAGCCGCTTTGGCAATGTCATAGGCGCACTGGATGACCTGTTGAGTGACCAGCTGCATGTCTGCTGGGCAGGAGCTGTGACCAGTGGTCTTCTGGCACTCTCCATGGAGCCTGCTGGCACTGGAGGTGAGCAGATATAGGGAGCTTCGCACAGTCTCTGAGGACGGTCTCTGAGGAGAAGGAACATTGACATTTAAACCAGCTTTTCACACCCAGAGTTAATGCTAACATTCAAAGAACAGTCAACATGGGTTCTCTTTCGTTGTTTACTAAATAATCAATGGAAATGGCAGGGGCACTGAGCTGCTGGTAGGAGTCACTTTACCTTGGGGAACAAGGTGGCCATCTCTGTCACAGCCATGTGAATCTTTTCTGAACATGGCAAGAAGCTGTGGGAGAGATAGGAAAGAGGACAACAGGGACAATTAAGGGACAACACGGACAATTAAGGATAGGATAGGATAGGAAGGATAGACACATCAATGTATAGCAACTGTCACTCCTCCCCTGCAATATCACGGGTTCATTTTATCATCCACATAAATTTGCACTACGTGGATTTAGGGAGTAATATGAAACGTGCATGCAAAAGCCGAGCAAATACCACTCTGGGTTAATACACAATTTTAGAGATACTGAAACATCATGTTCCTTTGAGTAAAGGCGCCTGAAACAACCTCTTCACATTTTTTTTTGATTCAACCAGCAGTGTTCACAATCAATCTAAACTGAACATCACACTGCACAGTATATATTTACCCATTAAAAACTTCTAGTAAAAAAATGTTGTTTCTGTCACCAGTTAAATGTTGTAAATATGTTTGTTGAGATACAACATAATCACAATTGTCACATTAAACCTTTTGTTGGTGCAACACTGAAATTTCTCTATGTTGGCAAAATGAAAGTAAATCAAAATCAATCAGTATTCATCCTTTAAATAAAAATTTTAATAATATGGTAGTCTTTGTCACGAGGGAAATTTGTGTTCTATTAGTTCCAAGAAGAATAACTTGTGCTCCAGGTGCACAAATATTTTTGCAGTGCAGTTTACAATTCCAAACCACTAAAAGTTTACAGTCAACCAGAGCTGACACCCTTGATCAGCTTACAAGAACAACACCACCACATTGTAGTGTGTACCATACTTGGTTAACACCCTCTATACGATAACATCTCACAGAGCAGTCACATAATGAGGTATGTGTAACTGAAAACACACGACACAGGAAACACCACTATCAACTAAATCTTCTATGTGTGCTGCCTTTCACATGGGAATAAATGATCATGTGATGTTTGTTACTGGGCAGATGCGTTGGACAGCAAAACTACCCCCAGCAGACACACAGTGCCTAAGGGACAGACGAGAACAAAAGGATTGAAAGCACCGGGTCTCATTTGTTTTTGGGCCCTGAATACCTAAAGCTGCAAACTGCCTTCACCTTACATCCCAGGTGTGAAGGTGATTATTATCTCACCAGAATTAAAAGCAGCAGGGCACTGAATCCTAAGCCGTGAGAAGGGTTATTATTGTTAACAACTGTTGTAGAATCAGCAGAAACAAAAGACCTAAGTCCCACAAGCCCTCATTTCACAGAAGAGAAGCACAGCCAGGAATTCTGGCCCTCATGCCCTCACCATAATAGGATGAAATCAGATGGAAAGAAAAAGGCTGAAGACAGAGAGACAAGAGAGATGAGATATAATCACATAAAAGAATGTCTTTTACAAAGAACCAACTGTCACACATTTCTTTTTAGGAAAAAACATTACCTTTCATGTTTGGTCTCCTGTGCTGCTCTCAGAAGCTCCTGTATGTTCTTGGTGATCTGCTCCGTCTTGCAAATTACATCTTCAGTGCACGGTAAGGAAGCGTCTTCCTCTACCTCCTCCTCTGTATCAGCTGCCTCCAGAGCTGGAGAACGACTGCATATATAGGAAAAATGTTTGTGGCGTCAGTAAAAATAAGATCTTAATGACTAAAGAGATTGAAAATTATTTAGCGTGATAGTGGCGCAGTTAAAATAATGACACAAAGCCTCCACACATGTACTGCAAAATGCAGCTGGTGTGTCGCTAATCACAGTTTCTTCAAGATTCATCTCATAGCTTATGTGTCCCAACACAGTGCAACTCCACCTACATGTGGTAAAGGCGGATTATAAGCAGGTGTGTCTGACCTTCACCCAAATGGGTAGATGTGATCGCCACGGTAACTTAACTAAAAAGCAACTGCTGTGACATCTGCTGCGCCCATGCCCCTTCTTTATAAGTCTACCGAATCACACATTTGTTCTCTTACTTCTCTCTTTATGATATGCGTACACTCAAAATATACTAACGACCTGTTTTTTGTTTTCAACAAGGCACATTTTTCATGTGCAATATCCTACATAAATATACATGTAAAAAAAGAGTGTGTAGACATGTAAAGACATGTAAATACAAGTATATATATATATATACACACACACAGACACACGCACAGATATCTATGACGTGCATCTAGTAGATGTTAACACAGTTTGTCGACATTCTGTTACACAGTTGAGGAAAGATAGCATTAGACAAGTATTAAACTTTCACGAAAAACCTGCAGTAAAGATACGAAAGATAAATCATGATTTGTATTTGTTGAGAGTGAACTCTTATACATCAGTCAGTCAGTGATTAAACACAAGTGATAAGGGTGAGTACAACGTTGCCCTTAACTTACTCAATCTCCTCCAGTTCAGAGTGATTTGGGGTCGAGTCATAATCATTCTCCACTGTCACATTATGGCCTTCCAGACTACAACCCTGCAGTTGGTGAAGTCAATAGACATCAATCATAAATCAAATAATTTATACAAAATACACAAGTCTGCGTAAATACAGCGTAATGTGTCATCACATCAAACTAAATCAGATACATGCATTTCTGAAAAGAGAGCCATGTCCACATTATCCGAAAAAGACAAAAAGAGGGAGAGGGTGGAAACTTTATCCCTCTGGTGTAACACGGAGGGTACAGCAGTGGATGCTGGTATGCTAACATTGTAAGTATGCAGAAACAAAGCAGAAAATACTATTTTCAGAGATGATGACTTAAAATTTATTGTTGTTAACATTATTTCAAAAGAGTCTGGGCCCTGCTTCAGTCCCAGTGTTAAGTACAGCCTGCAGCGTTCCGGCCAAGGATCCCTGTGGACAGTAAGCCAGGTGTGTTCAGATAACTGAACTAGAGCAGATGCAGCAGTGTATGGCAGGCAGGCAATGCTGATGATGCAGTAGAGGAGCAGCACATAGTCAAGATGCAGGTAAGGACAGAGAGGAGCACTGGGGCAAGCAAGTAGGCAATTTTTCCACACCCGTGGCCGATGGCTGCCTCCGAACTGAGGGGAACTTAAGTACTTAACCCTTCGAGATCTCTCGTCCCGCGACCAGGACAGGTAAGAGGGGAAGGTAGGGAGGGAGGAAGCAGCCGTTCCCAAAGGACCCCTCCCAATCTAGAAGGGGGTCAAACCAAGTTTAACATACTCTAATGAGATGGAATCAATGACTGACTGCATGAAAAAACCAACACCAGCCCCAAGCCAGGCCTAATTTTGATTGTCTGGACACTATGATGGTAAAATAGCTGCGTCTGTGCTTACATTGGTTGGGAAAGGCTGCAAGATGACTCCATCTTCTTGGCGGGCGGTTTCACCTCGGTGGGGGTACTGCCTCGGGGCAGAGCCCGTCTCGTACATTGACATCGGACGACCTCCGCGGGCTGGGTGTCGACCAACTGACCCCTGGTGGTGCTGAGGCCCACTGGGTGTCTGCCATCGGAGTGTAGTGTTCTCATTCTGCAGGGAGTTGAGCTAAGGAGAAAAGTGTGTGAGTGAATATTTGTTGTAATTGCACTTTTTCAACCAAATTGGCAAACTAACTTTGGCAGGTTAAATGCTTTAGATATAGTCTAATACTTTGAGGTATGACAGTGAGAAACCGCTACATAAGTGGCTGCCTCTGTTGGTGCCAACAAACACTAACTGATTTCTTAAATGTCAGTTTTCAGTCAAATCAAAGTACAGGGAATAGTAACCACATTGTATGCACATTAATCAATACAGTGTCACCTTAGGAAACATATTGTATTTGTTCCATAACACATCTTTGATCGTGAATTTTCCCATTTAAAATAATTAAAATCGAATTCATCTGTTCCACACCCCAAAAATCTAAATTTTTCTATTTACTAATTTTTCTGTGCTCCATCTTGCAAACATCCTCTTGGATTACAAACTTTTGTCATGTAAACCACAAAAAAACTGAAAAAAGCAAACCAACGCAAAGATCCTTTTGCTACAAGGCTCCAGTGTAACCTGACTGATGGATGCAGCAGCAGGAGGTACATGGCATTGCAACATCATCGCTCGTAATGCGAGCAAATGCTCAAAATACTGAATTTTCCCAGCATTTTGCGCTTGTAACTGAATTTGCTCACATGGGGAAAAGCTTATATCCAGAGGAGACACTGAATCTGGAACATCAATATGACAGTGCTACTCTAATCTACTACTACTCTACTCTACTATCTACTACTCTAATCACATATGTGTTTGCATAGTACACATTCCAGCAGGAGGAGCACATAACTATTCTACTCTTGTTCACAGTAAAACAGCACACAGCGATAAAGACACAATGACAGGCTTTAACTGACAAACAACTTAATTACACACAACCGTGATACACCATCTGACTTTCTATTGCCAAAAACTAAAAATTATGATCTGTGTGCTTATGAATCAAAATTTCAGCCAACCTTGCTTTGCATTAATCGCAGTTCTTCACTGAGGTGACAGTTGACTTTGAGGAGCTGTTGAATTTTGGCCTCAGAGGCAGTGAGCGCACTCTTCACCTCTAGAAATTCCTGAACTGTTATGGGTCCATCAGAAAGGTCAGATGACTCAGAGCTCTGCAGCGAACAAGTAATAAGGGTATCATGCATTTTACTCTTACAAAAGGATTTTAAGATGCTGCATGAAAACTACTCAAGCAATGATACCGAAGAACATTAACCTTGGCTCTGCCATCATTGCAACTGTCCCCACACGTGGCCTCTTGCACTGGGTCTTCATCTGATGCCACACTATCATAATCTGGCTGGTCATTGTCCTGGCTCTCGCTGCTGAGGTGGCCATCAATTCCCTGAAGGATCAGCTCCACGTTCTCTGTAACGGTAACAGATCAGAGGATCAGAGGCAAATCAGCCCTCCAGGCCAGAGCAAGACATCCAAATGGAATGGCATCACATGATGAATGTCGCTTATAAAATAGTGTTGTTCTTCAAAATCAATACTCCAAACATGCATGGCATGAAAACACCACACAGGAATGTAGAATGTAGCCGCATTGTGATCACTGATCAACATTCAGAATCCTTTCTGCAGAGCAGCCTGTCTGAAATGTATGCGTCTTCAAAATCTTTATAATATGCTCGAGGCGCAAATATGATGTATGAGAACATTGAATTTATAGCTACATTGTTTTATTTTGCATTATAGTGCAATTTCACATTTTAATAAGATGCATGGTGCATCACTCGTGTTTCCATCTGATGTACCCTTTATTGCAGCTTTTAGAAACTGTTATCTGTTATCCACAGCATATGCATAATGCATTTCACAATGAACTGCTCCACTGAGGCAGGTGTTTACCTTTGAGACTTTCACAGGAATTACCCCACTGCCGCCGTTTAGCATCAGTTAGAATATCAATGACTAAAGTGGCAAATTCATGTGCACTGAACCTTGCCAACTTTTGACGTCCCTGAAAAACAAGAGCAAACCCCTTATGAGAAACAGGCAGACTGTATAAAATTAGTTTAACAAATTCACAAACCTAGAGTACATGTAGCCAACTTTGAGGAAAAGAAGATTTCGACTACACCAGGGAATTTCTTTAGAGAGGCACTGCTAGCTCTACGTCAGCACAACAGTTACAACTGAAGCACACAAGTAAGAAGTGCCAAGAGAAGTGTACTGTACTTCAGGAGTACTACAGGGACTGCGGTTAGTTTTGGCCGTTCTGAAAGCACCTATTAAGCAAAGCACTACCAGAAGAATAACAACTACTGAAAGCAATGTTTCCAGCATGTACCTGTGACTGCAAAACAATAATAATAATAAGTAGTACTAGTAGTAGTAGTAAGGTATGTATTGTATTGTATTGTATTGTATTGTATGGTCTCTCTCACCAGCCTGCATGGGTCTGTGGGTTTCTACCCTCTCCCCTTCTACTCCCCCTTCCCCTTGAAGTTCCCCTTTCCTATGACGCTTCAAAACGGCAAAGGTGGAGTGAGAACAGGCAAGTATAGAAAGTGCAAAGATTTACAGAGTCCCTGCCCAATGAGAGAGGTTCCAAGTGTGCCACTGGGCATTTGATTGCCAGTGTGTCAAAAATTGTGTTCTGTCAGCTGGGTTTCAAATGCAGAGGATGACATTGCAAGAAAATTCAGAGTTGTGCGCTAATGAGAGCCAGTCACGTTTTTAGTCCAACATTTAGTCCAACATCATCAGAACAAAAAGAAAAGTGATCACACGTCATCCAGGGTAAAGCTTTTTGTTTTTACGCAACTTGCAGTGTGAGACCAGTTCGATGAACGATGAAAAGAAATATACTGTATAACCATACATGCTTGCAGGCTGATGACAGAGAAAAAACAAACTACTGCCACAAGCAGTCTGTCATAATTACTTGCCTGGTTTCGAGTGGATGAGTACTCTGGATTGACAGGTAGAAAAGGCACAACTGTCGTGTCTGTAACGAGCGTGCTGTGGTTCTGCGTGGCCAGCCACACTACAAAAAGCATCAAATGCAACAGGGACAGTCAGAATCCTCAAAATCTTACTAGTTTTTACAGTTCCTCAGATACCACCTGCATCTGTTTCTCTCCTGTCCACTTCATCATAAACATCCATGGCAAGCTCTTCAAACTGATGATTGCTTAGCTGAAAGAGATAGCAAAACCTCTTCAGTCTTATGACACAAAGCACAGTTAGAAGACATCAATTTCAGAGCCTAAATAAAACAAATCCAGTGCAGAAAATATCTTACCGATTGTAGCTTCTTCTTAGCAGCTTTAGCAAACTCGGACAAATCCAGACTGCTTTGAAACAACAGGAGTGTAGCATTTTATTGCTGCCGATGTCAACACAATTAAAGCAAACACATATCCCTGTATTTGCCAAGCATACTTACTTATTCCTTATCCATTAAAATTGAGCAGCACAGAAAACAAAGACATTGTAACAATGTGAGCATATATGACAATGTGAGCATATATGAACATCCGTGATGTGTGCAAGAGAAATCCCATCACGTCTTGCCTGTCCGCAATCTATATCAACAATGACATCTTCCTAGATTATCTTCAGTGTGTGTAAGAAAAATCCCACAAGTTCTTACCTGTCTGCCATTTGTGGAATGATGAAGTGTTGCCCATTCCTATGATCTACAAAACGGCAGCATAAGACAAATTCTTCAGATCACAAAAAGTGTGTTATTACTTTACATAACTTGGATCTGACCTTTCCACTTACCTGGCCTTCTACCGCACAGATAAAAGGTTAAGCGGTCAGTGAGTTCGTACTGGATTTCCACTAGCCTTTCCGCCAGCTCCTGATGCCCCGCTTGTCTGCAGGAATTGAGAATATGCTATTCATTATGTTACAGACATAATGTATGTCCATGGCTTTTCTGTAGCACTTATTTGAGGGTATTTCATCTTGGTATTCAAGTGTATAACAAGGATATCTGTCAGAGCAGTTGCAGCTACTTTGATTCTGATGATGATTCTGGTGCAGAAACTGCTAAACAGATTGACAAATCTGGAGTTTGTGTTCTTTGTGTGCAAAGCATGAGGAGCAACTCATCAATTTCCATTGTTTTGAACGAGAACATATAAATGCACCTTCCTGCACTTTCTGAGCTGTGCTGGGATATTTGACATATTCACATTGATTTTCTAAGAAGTCAAAAATTTTATGTGAAAATGCTTAATGCAACCAATGAACAGTAACTAGCAGACTGAATAGACATTTTCTTTTCCAAAGGTCCTGACATTCATTCACACACCGGGGCATAAGAATGCAAGCTGTACTGTACATCAGGTGGGGTTAGAATTTAGTGTATTGCTCAAGGACACCCCTGAAGACCATGAACCCAGCTACCAGAAGGCAACATCTCTAATCCTCCAGAACAATGCAATCCATGGGCAAAAGGAAAATCTCGTGACTGTTTCCATTTCACATTCTTTGAAAAGAATAAGTTGCCTTGGCTGATGGAAAATGGTACCTTGCATAATCAATAGGAGTCTTTCCTGTGGAATCCAGAGCTCCAGGGTCAGCTCCATAAACTGCCAATAATTCTGCTTGCAACAATTGCCCTGCTTTTGCTGCAATGTGCAAAGGAGTGTTTCCTTTTTCCTACAGAGGAAAAAAAAAGTAAACGACTATTATTTTGCATTGCCACCATCCAATTGCATTCACTAACAAGACACCAAATATTTGCACTTATTCAAGTTCACTTACTGGATGGAAAAAGTTGGCTTGCGCTCCCAAGGACAGCAGTCTTAAGCAGGTCTCTAGGTTGCCTGTCCGAACACTGGAATGGAGTTGCTACAAGTGGAATGCGACAAACAATAACCTCAGTTTTGGCTGCAAAAACTGTATAAAATGTCAATGTGAATACCGTTGATTGAATTGATGAATGGTCCATGGGATGCCGCTTTCCCGCTTAAAAACAATAATCTGCTTTTGTGTGCAGACATATGGTGCTCTATCTAGTTTAGCTGTGTGGCATGTTCAAAACATTTTATTGAAATTGATGTGTCAAAGTAGAGTGGCTCTAGGACAACTGCCATAAGGTCAGCTGTTAAAAGCTTAGCTGCAGATAAGCAGTGACTGTTGTGGTCACTGCACATTAATTGTGACATTTTGAAGTAGTTGTAATTACTGGAACAGCATGGTGGAAGTAGTTGCATGGACACAGAAGTTTAACAGTCCCTGACTTCCTGATTTAAACACCTGCTAGGTTTAAGAGGACAGAGTGTGTATGAGACGCTCTTTGACAGCATGACACGGTCAATTTATTTTCTCACTTTGAATAAACATGTTTCTTGTTTGAAAGTCCTGTTGACCGTGTGGACGCCGGCCTGCTTTGTTACCCTTTGTTTTCTTTCATTCATTGAATTTCTTGCTTTAGATTGATAATACAGACGTTACTCTCCTAACATTCAAGTGACGAACGTCCGCACATACAGTACAAACACACCTGCCGCAAAAATGAAAATAATTACAGTTTTGTGTGCAATCTTCAGCAAGTGCAAATTTTGCATTGTTTAGCCAGAGCCCACGCAAGGCACCAAAGCGCCCTGCCAGCAGCGTCACTGAATCAGTTGCTTATTTGTTTGCTAGGGGTGAGGAGCTTTCTGCAAAATGACAACTTACAAAATCATCATGAACAAACTTTTCTCTTGAATGAAACCTCTTCAGAATCTTGGGAATGTCTGTGAATCCAGCTGCTGGAATATAAATTCAAAGCATGTTCTCTCTCACCTTACTGAGATCTTTTGCAGTGGCACTGTCATCTTCACGACAAGGCAGCCGATGTACATAAGCAAGCATCTGGTATTTGGCCTTTATGAACTCTGTTTTGGTGGGACTGGAGACACATAATAAGCAATTGTTCATATCTAGATATCCTTATTCAAAACACGAGCAAAACACAGATGTATTGCTTCTATCTGATGCATCTTTTAAGAGCTTTTGACCACATCATTCTCCTCAGCGGCTGTTTGCATTTGACTGTGCGTGATAAATTATTCATTCATCAGTCAGACAAAGTTCATCTGTATTTAATTGCTCAATAAATTTGTTAAGTGCACCCTGTCAACAGCTACTTTAATATTTTTTTCAAAGAAAACTAAAACAAAGCTGAGAGACATCGTGCTAAGCTGCATTTGCATATTCTCATAACTATTACAATTCCACGCAACAGCCCAAAACAAGCATTCCAAGTCATTAAAAATGTTATTACAGGAACTGTCACTTGACTGCTACACTACTTCTAATGCTCAAAACAATTAAATGCTTAACATTGTCAAAGACATAGACAAACAATTTCTTCACTTCCTCAGTGTGTTGAGACATGCAACGATGTTCTTCATGCCTCACCCACTAAGCACAGTCAAAAATGGCTCATAACCTCTGGAACAAACCCGTTATCAGACTTTCAGGGACAAGAAAAAAAAACTGTGTCTTAGGTGAGATCAAAAAATACTTGGAGGCACGCGTCAAAATTATGTGACACCCAAAGACACATCACTTACTGAACTTTATCTTGTGGGTTGGCTTTGCGTCTTCCACTTGTGACGGAGGAGGGATCCAGAAGACTGTGCTCCCATATGGAATTGGCTCCATTTCCGTAAAGTGTTTGGACCATCTGATATCACGCAACAGATGTATTCTGGCATTACTTTTATAATTTGGTGAAATACCATAAATTTCATTTAGTGAGATGATGCAACAGATGCACTTCTCTTTTAAAATGGTAATTCTTGTTGATGATATATGCTCACAATGGGACTTGAACGCTAGTTAGACATTCATTCTGTCAATGTAAAACTCAGAGTGCAGTGTCAGAGAGAGACTGTGATAGTTTGTACTGAAATTGAGAAAATGCAGTTTCAGTGTGAGGGAGAGTATGAGCCTGGGTGAATGAACTCCCTTTCTATAAAATTCGTTTAAGGGTGACTGATGGGAGACTCTTGAGGGATCTACAATTGAAATGTATGGGGAAGATACAGTATTACCTACATAGCGTGTGTACGTGCCTACGCGTGTGTGTCGTCCATCCACTCACTTGTAACTGCGAGGGGGGCCATGCACAGTGACTCAAATGTCGCACTTGGGAGCTGTGGCGACCCAAACCTCGATGAATGCTGCAGCACTCATCACAGATCAACACTCCTCTGTTGACAGAGGCCCAGCGGGGCTCTGAAACACACAAACGTTCATTTTGACTGCAGCACAATTCACATCTACAGCTTCACACAAATATTAACAATCACGACCAATCGAGGTTGAGGACACGATTCCTAATTAACGCCCTAAACTGCTGTGGCAACCATACACAGCTGCACTGACAACATTGTGTTGCCATCCAGTTAGAGTCCGAAGTGAGACAGTTACAGATAAAAGTGATGAGAAACAAAAATGCATGACAAGCTACGAATAGTCATCTGGGCTAGTTTAGCATCACGTAGCTAATCAATTAGCTAAAACCGACAACAGAATGGATACCAACTCAATTCAAACCGCCTATACAATTTAGCAGTTATGGTAGTCGGGCAGAAGAGATTTGTTGATGTTAAATGGGCAGAAATGGGCGTATAGCCGCTCGGAATAGAGGGTCTGTAGCTGGGTTTAGCCCGTTAGCACGGCGGCTGTGGCTGCTGCCTCACCGAGCGCGCTGCAGTCGGCGCAGACCTCTCTGCTTCGCACTCGCTTTGACATCCCGCAGATTAAAAACCTGGAATAATAGTGGCGATGGACGGGGATAACAAAGGATAAAGCGGTCCAGAGGTAAGGAGAGATAGAGAGAGGTTGGAGAATCTGTCCGGCAGCGTAGTTGGCCCTCTTGTGGAACAAAGCGGTGTCCCACTACCACAGCTTGACTCGACCGCCCCTCTCCTCTCCTCCCTCTTTCCCGGCTGTCCTCCCCTTCAACTTTGTTTCCCTCTGTGTCGGCGCGTTTGGTTGTTTTGCCTATTTCTTTGCCTCTGTGGATTGATATTTTCATAGTGGAGGCAAACAACCTAAATTAATATTAACGTTTTTTTCATAATGTGATGTTTGAATGACTTTGAAAGCCTGTTAAAGCTCCTGGTTTATGTGCCATTGCTTGCTTTTTCTGGGATGGATTATTTTGCTTATTTTGTTTGACTCAGTGTTTACATTGCTATTTTGAACAATCGCTGATCCCTCCAGTTTGAACGTGGAAGGAGTAACACTTGGGTGTTTCTGATGTCCACGCAACTTATTGTCCAGCTTTGACAAACATTGTCAAACTATCAAATGCCATGACAGCAGCAGCAAACCAGTCTCATCCTGCATACAACTACAGCCCTGAAAAGACATTGAATAAGTCAAAATTACCTAATGACTATTCTAAGCAGACAAATATGAGATGCATGTTTTGTGGGTGCCTCTACTGGCACCTCACAGAGGAAAATTACCTCTATGAAATGTAACTGTGATTGACCAGGAGATCGATCGATGATATCTTAATGTATAGCCTCACATTTGAGGTTGTGGTAGCAAATGCTTAGAAATACTGTGGAAATACTGTACTTGTTGCTCCCATTGGCAGCAAAGTTGTTCTCCTCAGAGTCTGAAGAGTTTCGATCCCTTAAGTTCAAGTCTTCTGACCTCCCAATCATTATGACACACCCACTGTCCTCATGCCCTCCTTAACTCGACCCTCAAACTTTTTCTGTGGTCTCAGACCTACAATGTCTTAAAGAGTGAACTTGAGGAAAACACCAGAGGTGACAGAACCACCGCTGCAGGTCTTTCCCTCAGTCTTTGGATGTGTTTATCTCTGCCAAGGGATTTATTTGGATTTTGGGATTTATTTTATGCTGTTGTTTGAATACTATATTGATTACATAATGCAAGACCATGGCTCAAAATACTGGCCAAGCTCACCACTGCTGCCATGTCAATCAAGCCCGAATCCAACTGAATTTTTTGAGGTGGAGTTTTGAATCATTTGTAAAAATCAGATGAGAATTTCAAATGATTGGATTTTAGATGTGGTGAGATCATTTGAGTTGACTTCACAAACGCTGTCATTGAAACAACGTCATCAAGAGCCCGATGATTTTTTGGAGAATTGTGGACAACCTGCACTCCAGGACCGATGGACGAGGCGTGTGTGTGATGTGTGTTGTCCCGAGATGTGCGTGTGGCCGTCGGAGGATCCGGGGTGTGGGGGTCCTGCTCCTTTAAAGGGGAGTCGGTTCCCGGGGAGGTATCGCATAGGTTAAATTTAGTTGCCGTGCAGAGAGACAGCGAGCGTACGGTACGTCCCGGCGCATCTCCGCCTCCACCCCCGGCGCAGTCTGTCATCTCTCCGCGTACCGTCGCCGCCAAGCCCGCCGTGTGCCGCTCCCCCAGCCAGGCCGCAGCGATGGGAGGTAGGGGCGCCTTCCCACCCCGCGCTTGGTAGCGATGCGATCGGCGCGCTCACCATGTTTTCTCTCCTCCCAGAGGCCGAGACGCGCCAGAAATTGCTGCGCAATGTCAAGAAAGAGGTGCGTTACGTTGGATTCAGTGTAAAAGATGTTGTTGTTGTTGTTGTCGTCGTCGTTGTTGTTGTTGTCATCGTCATCGAAACGATGAGATTACCGGGTGCACGTCGCTGGGTGATGCGAGGCCCGTTTATCATACAGAAGCCCAATTTATGGGCGAGATTGATGCTATAGGCGGTAGATGGAGATGACGATGAAGATGCGCACCTCGATTGTCACCCTGACGATGAGGATGATGACGAATTTTGTGCCACCCACAAACACACGAAACCCTACACGCAGGTGACACGTTTATGTCAAAGGCATCTCTGCAACAATCGGGAGAAATAAACACTCCATCCCCAAGCTGGGGCGTGACGCGGTATGTTTTGATGCGGCGTTAATGCCTCCGAAGAAATAACCGTCAGGCGGCATCTGGCGTGTTCTCCTCCAGGCTGGGAGGATGTGCGCCTCCAGCTGCATACGCTCGGCGAGCTCCCCCTCACCTGTGACTCACTCCTGCTCCATGGACCACAGCCTGCCTGCCTGCCGCAGGAGGGAGCGTTTCCCCGTACAACCACATTTACGCCCGAGACTCCTCATGCGTGTAAATGTGATGATGCTCATAATTTACAACCTCTCATAATAAATGCGCAAATATCCCCGCTGTTTGCCGCTCGCCACGTTGACAGATTCTCAATGTGCTGTCAGTCAAGCGGCTACACGGGGGAATTATCACTGCTGTCCGTATTGCGGTGCATGAAGTCATGTGTAGTTAGATCATTTCACTGCGTTTGCTATTTTTATTATTATTATTATTTTACCGTTGTGGAGCAAAGGCATGGTCAATTGTCCTCCCGCGTTGTTGTGTTGAATGTCATGCATGCATGGCCGTGGACATTTTTGGTCCACATTTGTGCATTTGGGCTCTGACATTTCACCTGTGCCTCTTAAAACGCATTTCAATTCAATTCAATTCAATTCAATTTTTATCTGTATAGCGCCAAATCATAACAGAAGTTGTCTTAAGGCGCTCTCCAAGATAGAGCAGATAGAGCCCTTCAACACGTTAACATTCAAATCTAATAGGATGAACACTCAGAGACCCAAATTACCCTCATTAGCAACAGTGGCAAGGAGAAATTTCCATGTAAAGAGAAGAAACCTCGGGCAGGCCAGCTGCTGGTGGTTTAACATTTCTTTTCTATCTTCCTATCTTAAATCACGAAACAGGTGTATGCCCCTGTCTCCTCCTGCCAATAATCAACAGTTTCATAAAGATGGCAACACGCCTTCAGATAAATCAGAACTTCAAGTTTGGTGTTGTGAATAATATTGAAGCGCAACGCGCCGTGTGGCTGTGCAAGCATGATACAGGGGTTACACATAAGTAAACCTTTGATATGCAATATTGTCTGTGTTGTTATGAGGACAGGACAACACATGCCACGGTCAATGGTTGGCCAACGTGACCCTCTTTGTGGCAGTGTTCCTTTGTATGCAGCAGCTCACATTTCTCTTGCGAGAGCACTCAACTCTTTGAGGCCGTTAGCACAAAGCGCTTCAGAAATCTGCCTGACTTCTTAATGGCATTCTGTGGGCAGCGGCTGTATTCACTGTGTCCATTGTTTGGTACGAGTCCTAAATGTCGCAGGGCAAAGAGTCTCTGCTGCCACGTTCCTTGGTGAGGGCACATACGCAACTATTGAACGCTGCACATGGTAAAGGCAGCATGCATTCATTCATTGCATCAATCTCTGCTATATAATGGCCGTTGCTTTGACTGAGGCTTCACAGGACATTTTTTTCTGTGCTTGAAGGACAGCTGCACAACACAACCTCATGGGGGGAGTGGGGTGTGGCATTCAAGAAACTAACTTAACCACTCCTCTCAGGCAGAGACATATTTGCATAGCTCTTGTAAATGTGAGTGACGGGTATGGGAAGGGAGGCTATCTTGGTCGAAGAGCAAAATCAGTTATGTATATGCAGCCTGAGCAAACATACAAATTTAGCCATTAACTGTTGGAAGATTCCCCTGCATTATTTTCCTTGTCTTTTGTTTTGTCTCCCTGTCAAACTATGTTCAAACATCTTGTTTGGCTTTTTCTCTCAGGTCAAACAAATCATGGAGGAAGCAGTAACGAGAAAATTTGTGCACGCAGACAGCAGCCACATCATATCCTTCTGTGGTAAATGTTTTGTGTCTATACTCCCCTGGCCCACAGTGTACATATGTACATCCTCAGACTGATTGCGGATACATACATACAGTGCAAAGACATTGATCTGTTCAAGCAATATATGTCCACCCTCAGCTTGATTTTAATTGTCATCGGTAATGTCAGTCAGTATTGTGGGATCCTGCGGTTTAATGAGGGGGATAAAACAACCAATGAATAACACCAGTGGAGGGTGTTGCTTTGAAACAGAAGGAAAAGGGAGAGGAGTGTATGAATCATGTCCTTGATATCCTAGCAACAGAAGGCCGTGTTGGACAGCTCTCTATTTCTACTTTTGTCATCAGCCACCTGTGCTACACTTAGACCTCATTCTTACTGCAATCTTAAGGTAGATTTACATGTAAATGCTAAGTCTGCACTACACTGTGTGTTTCTGTTACACAAAATAAATTCAATGCTGCCCAACCAATTTGTAATGAAATGAAATAAGATTGCTGGACTCAAATAAGAATGCTTATGTAACTCTCTGTGTGTGTGTGTGTGTGTTTGTGTGCGTGTGTGTGTGTGTGTGTGTGTGTGTGTGTGTGTGCACGCATGCATAAATCCAGCTGTGGTAGAGGGTTGTGTGTTGCATGGACTGAAGCGCCGTATTGCAGGACTGCTGTGCAGTAACAAGGTAGCTGCCCTCTTCATGAAAGTGGCAAAAACCTTTTCACCGGCCGAGCAACTCTGTCAGAAGGTTCAGGAACTGGAGCAGCTCATTGAAAACAGGTGAAATATTGTCATCTACATCTGATATGCTGTCGTCGTTTTACACATTTTGCGTTGATGTGAAAACGCCGTTCCCTCAGTTTCTTTCATTTGATTTCTTTTGAGAGATTTATTATTCCTTCACCTTCACCGTCTAATCTTGAATTATGTACATTTCTGTGTGATATGCTCAACATGTCCTATGCTTCCCCTCTGCTCTTAGTAAGCAGAACAATTCCTCACTGAGTAATGACCGCAGTCGCCAGTCCAAGTTGCCCAACCTCCCACCCCAGGCACTTAAACATTTATGGATCCGAACAGCACTGATGGAGAAGCTTCTTGATAAGATTGTCCTATACTTGGTAGAGAATAGCAGGTAATTGGACGTGTAATTCATAAATGTGTTCTTCACACGTGTTGTTTCCAGCAGTTCAGATGAGTCTTGTGATAAAGAGAGCAGAAAGATGCTGGGTAATGTAGTCTTCACCCTTCCTTGTTCCATAGTGCTTTCTACGAGAGAGAGGCCATGCTAATGGATCCTGTGGATGGTCCAATACTTGCATCTCTATTAGGTATTGATGAACCCAGCCCACACATTACCAATCTCAGAACCACAAAAACAAATTCAGAGCCACTTAAAAACGTCAAAATTGTTAACAATGTCAAATGTTAAACTGCAGTTGGGCCCTGTGCTTTGGAATACACCAAAGTTAAAACAGCAGACCATTTCTGGACCGACCCGTCCGCTGATGAGTTGGTACAGCGGCACCGCATCCACAGCGGCCACTGCCGGCAGGATTCTCCCTCCAGACGGCCCGCATTAGTCAGACTCTTTTTTTTTTTGATTACCTGCACATTTACCTGTGGGATCTGCAGTGAATTGTTTAACTTTGAACTCCAACTATGTCAGATTCAGAAGAGGCAGTCCAGTGGGAGCATGGAAGACCGGCCTATCATGTGGGTGAGGGAATATGTGGAATCTCTCCACCAAAACTCCAGAGCAACGCTTCTGTTTGGCAAGAACAACGTCCTAGTGCAGCCGGTATGTGCCGAGATGCTCTGCCAGATTGAAGGTGGTGTGAAAGTGTCTTGTTGTGATAATTACGAAGGCATGCTTGTTTACTCTGTGAAAGTGATGATGTTGCTAATCGCTCTCAACTCACTCTTACCCAGACATGTCAAAGGTGATATGAGTTGACGTTTTTTTGCAGAAGGATGACATGGAGGCAATTCCAGGATACCTTTCTCTGCACCAAACTGCAGATCTGATGACGCTGAAATGGACTCCAAATCAGCTTATGAACGGTAATGTTGGGGAGCTCGATTCAGAGAAAAGGTGCGACATGTCCCCAGACAAAGCAACAGTACATGAATGTTATCATTGTATCAGCAAATTATATGCGTTGATGTATCTCCTAATTAATTTCTCCCTTCAGCGTTTACTGGGACTATGCCATGACAATTCGTCTGGAGGAGATTGTTTATCTCCATTGCCATCAACAAGGTGCAGACATCCTCTCTTCAGTTTCGGTGACAAAGCATTTGTGACACATGATTGTCTACTATACTCTCCATGACCAAATTTCCGCAGTGGTTAGTGGTGGGACAGTGGTTCTTGTGAGCCAGGATGGGATCCAGAGACCTCCACTGCATTTCCCTAAGGGAGGCCACTTGCTTCAGTTTCTTACGTGCCTGGAGACAGGGCTGTTACCACACGGTCAGCTGGACCCACCACTCTGGTCTCAGAGAGGGAAGGTAAGCATATCAAGATAAAAGTATAATTCAATGAGAAACTGAAAGTGTTACTACTCCCTATGTACCAGTAGTTCATGCCAACAACCCTGCAGGGTGTTGCTGACATAATCATCATTCTGCTGGCCACTAGATGACACTGTTTCATCAAAAAATGGCAATGTTAGCATGATAGCCAATGAAATCACAACTGTTCACACAGACCGAAAAAGTCTGTATCATGCCTGTGAGGGCATTGATGTGAAGTGGAATGAGACGAGGAAATACCACAACAACTTAATGTATTTGCGTATGGATATGAATATTTAATTTAATTTAAGTTATCCTGAATCCCGACACCTAATGTTACATTTTGGTGTCACATGTTTTTCTAAAACATTTGGAAATAAAACTGACATTATTTGTTCCACCATCATATGTGGAGAAATTTACAGTTTATGAAATACCTAAACGTTTATAATTGGGTCTCTATCTGGATGTGGCAAAATTGTGATAGATACATGAAAGCTAATTTGCAAAACTGACCTGTATGTTTACATGAGGTGCCCCACAGCAGCCTAAAGCTAAACCAATCTGATGTGTTGGTCCGTGTGAAATGGATTATGTTTATTACACTTGAAATATGAATCAGTTTAGTACATTACATTGAATCTTGTGGTCAGTCATTACACGTGTCTAAACATAAGTAAGACTCGTGTAACACTAGCATGTAATTTACAAATTGAAAGATTTGTGTACATTGGGTAAATGCAGCCCCAGATATATGGATTAAGATATACTTGCAGCATGCACTACTTTGATTTCCTTCACAGGGAAAGGTTTTCCCCAAGCTGCGAAAGAGAAGTCCTCAGGGCTCATGTGATTCCGTCTCTGATAAGGAGGATGACGAAGCAACAGATTATGTGTTTCGCATCCTCTTTCCTGGGAATCAGATGGAGTTCAGTGAGTGTGTTTAATGTCTTTATCCTTTACCAGGTCAAGTATCTTGAGGTGCTCAGACACCTCTAATTCTCACCTCCGATCATTCGAAACCTTTGGCATTTTTCCAGTATATCTCTTACTCATACATGTTCTCAGCTTTATTGGGTATGCACATGCTTACACATGCCACACTTTTAGAACGTTTTCGCCATCACACAGAGGTAAATAATGAGAGCTATTGCAGGCGCATTAATGAAGACATTTAAACCCATTTTGGTACACAGTGGCTCCGGAGCTGATGGACCAGGGTATGAACATGTGGCAACCCACCCCTCGAAAGTCCTCCTGTTCCTCCTGTTCTCAGAGCGGCTCATCAGAAGGCTCTTTGCCTAACGGCTGTAATCAGGAAAGGTAGAAATGAATTCTCCATTGGCCCCAATGTACCCTTGCATGGTTACTGCCGTTTGAATTTCTGCATTTTCACTCCACCAGGGCTCCACTAAAGCTCCTTTGTGACACCATGAAGTACCAGATCATTTCCCGTGCGTTTTATGGATGTGAGTACAAACGACTGTGGTTAATTGGACTGACTGAGTGCCATTGCACTTCCTCAGGGTTTTTCACATGAGACGATAACTGCTTAGTGGATTTGAAGTGTCCCTTCATTCTCTCTCCTTCTCAGGGCTGGCATACTGCCGTCATCTGTCCACAGTTCGTACCCACCTCTCTGCTCTGGTCAACCACTCTATTGTGGATCCCGACGTGCCCCATAATGCCCGGGGAGGCCTCTCACTGGACATCTGGAGCAGTTTCCTCCAGGACAATTCCGTAAGATACATGTAAATACCCTACATTTAATGATGGACCATAAATGAACCATAGCTTGTGCTGTTCAGGCTTTCAACGAAAATGAGATCTATAGACTCGTGTATTTCGGGGGCGTGGCTCCCACTCTTCGTAAAGAAGTCTGGCCATTTCTGTTGGGACACTACCACTTCACCATGACGGAGAAATGCCGACTGGAGGTAGCTTGTGTACCACACATTAACAGATTATTTGCAGACATTACGACTCAGGAGTGCTCATCACCCGAGAACGTGTTGTCTACCTTAGATTGACGAAGAAATTAGAACCATTTATGAGCAGACAATGAAGGAGTGGCAGGGTTGTGAGGCCATCGTGCGTCAAAGAGAGAGGGAGAAACATGCCGAGGCACTCGCCAGATGTTCCTCTGGTGCCAGCGTGGAGAGAGGGCCCGTGCAGCGAGACTCCACCATCAGCACAGATGTAAGTGTGTCCTGTAATCCAATGAATGCAAAACAAAACAATGCAAGATCCCAAAGCTGCACAGCTCACATTACTGTTCCTCTCGTCATTGTGTTTTGTTGCCTTTCCGACTCCAGTCCTCTCTGAGTAGTAGTTCAGAGCGTCAGAATGCCCACTTGCAGCATGATTTCAGCAGTGGCACACAGGTACCGTTACTTTATCTCTTAATTATCACAATGACATTGCTCAATGTTTTACGTCTTTCAGTGTTGTATTCCATACTTAACCACATTTCCTCTCCAGTCCCTTAAGCCCCACTTTCTCACTGCTACTAAACAACTCGTAGATATAGGGATTGTCCTTCTCTTGCCTGCACTCCTCTATTCACACTCCAATGCTATCAACATGCTTGTATACATAACATTCCTTTTGCATCATAGGTGACGTTTTGTTTCTATGGCTTTGTTGTTGCAAACTTGACCCAGGTTGAAAACATAGTGGTGTACTCCAGGACTAATATTGTTTGAAATGCATACTCAAAAATGTGGATTTGGTCAGATCATACACATTATGTATATCTAAGAAGAATCAAAAACCTTGTGTCTGTGATGTTAATGGACTTGGAATGGAAAACCAAAAGCTCTGATATATGTTTTTGTGATAGAATTTCAGTATCATATGACTCAAAATGTCATCTGTTGTCCCTTTGTTGTCAGGTGTTTGAATCAGTTGAGGGAGTGGATCAAATTGATTCAGAGCCCAGGCCTGAGGAGGAGAACCTGCAGGCTGTTAACCGAGAGAAAGAGAGTTTTAACGATGCCATGATCCCTCTGCAAATGCCCGAGTGCAAACTCCCGTCCCCACCGGCTCAGTCAGACCAGTGCACAAGTGTGGACGACAGTTCTCCAATAAGTGATGCAGCTCTAGGATCCACAATTACCATGGAGGCAGCAGAAGTGTTCATAGAGGAGGCAGCAGCTGGATCACAGTTAGAGAGCAGCCAGACACCCGTCAGTGACTCGGCAGAGGAGGATTTAAGACACTCAGCAACCCAGGAGATGATTGCCGTGGAAGCAAGCAGCGTAAAAGAGAGTACAGTGAGTGAGGCCTCTGAGCTTGGAATCACAGAGGACAAGTGTGAGGTCGATGATGATGATAAGGAGGCCACCTTGTCCTCAGAAAAAGCTGACACGGAGAAAGAGAGCACAGCAAATGAGGCGTCTGATGCCTCAAACGCAGAAGACAGGAGTGTTGATTTGAGAACAGCACCAGAGAACACCAATGTTATAAAGCTAGAGACCGAGGTTTATAATGAATATTTCCAAGCACCACCACTTGGGCAGACCTTAACTTTACAAGCACACAAGAGCAAAGATCTGTATGTGGAGCCCACGTCTCTGCCTGCTTCAGAAAAAGACAATCCACCAACACAAATCATTTCTGGGATCTCTGAAAAACAAGAGACCACACAAGTAACAGAGGCCAGTTCACCTGAACATGAAAAGAAGGGTGGTGAGGCATGTAATGATTTCCTGGAAACTAAACCAGCTTCTGAACTCCCTCACGAGAAACCTGGCTCAAATTCACCAGTTCGGCAAGTCCTGAACGCTCTCCAGTCAGCATCCAGAGGCAGCATTTCTCTGTCGTCCCATACCAGACATTCTCCAGACACGGCAGACTCCGATGACTCTCCCTCTGCCTTGGAAATGGAGGACATTCCTGCAGGCATCACCTACATGCCCACTGAGGAAAACAGGCCCAGGCCTTTTGTGAGCCTTGCTGCGCCACCTCTTTCTCCTGCCCAAAGGGAGAAGGCTCGGTCAGAGGACCTCGATCACCATTTGGACGCAGCTTGCAACACCAGTCCCGACGGCACTGACCTTTGCCTTTCAGAAGAGGAGCCTGAGATGGAGAATGAGTCCCTGGACATGGAGAGAGACAGCAAGCATGATGAATCCACTCAGTTGTCCTCAGAGGAGCAAACCTACTCTGTAAGTATGATAACAGTCAATGTTATAGGACTCGGCCGTCATCTGTCAATAACAAATACTGGCAATTCTTGTTTTTGCAGCAAGAACAGCTGGACATGTTCTTGATCAACTTACATCGCATTGACAAAGATGTTCGACGATGTGACAGAACCTATTGGTATTTTACTCCTGCCAACCTGGAGAAGTTGCGTAATATCATGTGCAGGTAAATTCAGCTGCTTTCATGCAGTGCAGCCTGAAAAGTATCCCGGGTCACTCTGCTGTTTGTCTTGGCAGTTACGTGTGGCAGCATCTAGATGTTGGTTATGTCCAAGGCATGTGCGACCTTCTGGCTCCCCTCCTGGTTATCCTGGATGACGGTCACTGCATGTTTGTTAATGAAAATCAAATCGTCATGATCCGTTTTACAGATGATTAACTTGATGTGTGCGTGTATTTGTCATCTTCAGAGGCCATGGCCTTCAGCTGCTTTACTGAGTTGATGAAGAGGATGAACCAGAACTTTCCCCATGGAGGCGCCATGGACTCTCATTTTGCCAACATGCGCTCGCTCATTCAGGTGTGCAACACACAGTACACATGTAGTGATCCGAATCTTTAGATCTGACTCAGTGTTGGTTATTTTGCCTTTTTGTCTTTGAAATCTACCACATTTATGAGATCTGATATTTTTTTGCACTATGAGGTATACCTATGTTTTGTCGTTGCCCCACTGAATATGCAGTGAGGGATAATCTGACAACAGCGTCTCAGATGCAAATATTTTTATTTTCATTTGACACTTCCCTCTAGATTACTAGTCATGATGATTTGAACGTTTCAGTACTGACACAGACGTACTGGATGCAGCTTGCTGAGGCAGTTACCGTCTTCTGTTTTTAGATCCTGGATTCTGAGCTGTTTGAGCTTATGCAGCAGAATGGAGACTACACACACTTTTACTTCTGCTACCGCTGGTTTCTGCTGGATTTCAAACGAGGTTGTAAATATATCGTCATATATATTACATATCAGCACATGCATGTTAACTTGATGCAATGTGCACCATCACTGACACTAGCTTTGATTTGATTTGTTTCTCCCAAAGAAATGGTGTATGACGACGTCTTCTCTGTTTGGGAAACAATCTGGGCAGCCAAGTATACCTCTTCCGATCACTTTGTGCTATTCATTGCTCTGGCGCTTGTGGAGATGTATCGAGATATCATTCTTGAAAACAACATGGACTTTACTGATATTATCAAGTTCTTCAACGGTGAGTTTGTTCATACATTTCCTGCAGCAGCAAGTTTAGGGATTCCCTTCTGGATACAATGGGAATCTTAACAAATGTAGCAAAATGAAGGAGATGTTTCATCTGTTGTAAGGAACATGTTTCATCTGATATGACGTATTTCTCAAAACAATGAGGACGTTCCAAATAAGCCGTCTTACGAGACTTATTTGCATTCCATATTTTGTGGTAGCACTGTTTTCAAAGAGACTGAGCTGTTGTTGCATGTGCTTTGCCTTGTCTTTCCAGAAATGGCAGAACGGCACAATGTCCAGCAGGTGCTGATGATGGCTCAAGACTTAGTTCATAAAGTGCAGACACTCATAGAGAACAAGTGACAAAGGCTGAAACTGCTGCATCTTATTTACTCATTGATTCAATGTGCTAAACTGTCAGAATTGTACTCCATCAGGTGTGAAATAACCATGTATGAAAAGGGAAGACGTATTGTTTCTGAAATGCTGTATTTTGTAGCATTGAAGATTAAGCTACTCCTTCAAATTACTGTTGACACGGTTATCTAGCAACATCTCTCCAGTTGCTGCTTTCTTTTTCAAGTGATGCAATCGTTGCAAGTAAATGTATGCGTTATTGTTCACCTGGTGAATGTATCCTTATTGAAACTGCTTGAGGACTTTCATTTATTTTGCCTTAACTTAAACTATATTTTCAGGGACATAGGAACCAAATTCCTCATAGCATTTTTATTTTGTCTAAGCAAAGAATTTATGACATATTGAAAAATACTGTATTGACTGTATTGTTATCATTTTCTCTTAGGTGTAGCTGCCAGTGTTTTAAATGTTGATGTACACTTGTACACACTTTCATTAATGATGTCTGGTTTCAACAGCTCATTCGTTTTTGTCAGCAAGGCACCAGGGTGTTTGGACTAGGATTGCTCAGTGATAAACTGTGCTTAATTGTGCACGGGTATGGGGTGAAGCCATTGGTTTAATCTGCAATAGCCATGTTGAAGACCAGTGTCAGGCCAGACTAAGTATTGCTAAGGCATGCTTGATAACCTGCACATTGCTTGTGTGACATGATGGCAGTCAGTCTGGCTCTGTGAACTGATCCGTTACCATGGCATAAAGCATTTCAAACGACATTATTTACACTTCACATTTTATTTTCTGGCATTGACTTTTCATCAACTTTTAATTGCAGAAATTCACTCTGTTCAACTGCTGAGCAAACTGCTCAAACGCTGCCTGTACTCAGTCTGTTGGCACAAGGGTCACACATTATTGACATGTTACTTTTGTGATACATGTTGTGACAGCTTTTTTGGGATGTCCATGACATGAGATGAGTGTGTGCAGTGAGCAGGGTAGCTCAGTTTTCAGACTTAACATCTCCAGCCCCTCACATGCACAGTAACTTGACTCTAACTTGATACTTAATCACATGGCAACCATCCCGATGGTCACTTTCTGCAGTTTGCAACACGTCATCTGTGATGTTATCCAAAAACTCTTGTGTCAGTAGTTGTCAAATAGGAACCAGTCTAGATGGTTGTCATATTCCCTAATGTAGCTCCAGTTGTATGTCAAGTTAATGGACACAGTATTACTTATGCTGTTTCTCACCCATTGCCCTTATCTATTGCGGTTCAGCGTATGTACAGCTGAAGTATCCCTTGAAAACTGTGTCACACCAGTTAACAGTTTTGATTTCCTATCTTGTTACTGATGAGCAGTCAGCACACGTTCAGCTGTAGCTCAGTCTGCTCAGCTGCGGTGTCGCTGCCAATCTGCAGAGTGCTCAGTTCATGTGCCAGACAGGGTCATCATCAGATTTACTAAGGCAGAGGTGAACATGAACTCATTTGGTAGCTTCATTTTGCTCTTATGACGCTGATCACATTGAAGCTCAAAGCAGGAACTCACACACACGTGCCATAGTCGGCCACGATTCTTGCTGGTGACACGTTCCTTATTGTAGCCAAACCAATACCATTACACATGGTTCACAATGGGTTGAAGGTGTTTTGATATCATCCACCAAAGTCATCCCACAATCCTCTGTGCATTGCTGTTTGTGATGTGTGTTGTCAACAGGTTTACTGTAAAATGTTAAGAAAAATACCATTGTAAAGAAAGTTATTAATACATACTTATGAAACGCAATACACTATCTGTATATTGGTCTCTGACTATAATTGAAAGAATATAAGCAAATTGGAGATATATTTTTATTTTTATTTCAGTCAACTTTAAGTGTTCCCTGGTGCAAAATATGTATTGTGGATTAAAAAATATGTTTTGTAGTTCATGTGCTCTGTGCTGTTTATTTCTCCTAAAGTTGCTCTCAGTTTAGTAGGCTACCCCAAAATGATGACGTATCCTACTTCTGATTTCTCAATTATAGTACACAGTGGCATGACCAAATCCATCACATTGGTATTAGGGATGTCCGATATTGGCTTTTTTGCCGATATCAGATATGCCGATATTGTCCAACTCTCAATTCACTGATACAGATAACAGCCGATACCGATATATGTACGGGATAATGTACGCGTCGGAGGTCATTGTGTTCGGGATAATGTACGCGTCGGAGGAGTACATCCCCCACCCCCCTCCGCTTCGCGTCGGGGGGTGGGGACACCTCTCGGTGATTATCTGCAACAATGACCGACGACAAGGGCATTATCGCGCTTATTACACGGCTTAAAACATTAATGAATAATACAGTTGTCAGAATCGTTCATAACAAGGCTACTTTCATTTTTCTGCAAAAGTGTAGGCAACGATATTTTCGCCTCCGCGAGAAAATAGTGCCGTAACGGCTACAGGTACTCTGCTTTTACATTCGCGCTTCTGTCACTTCTTCCGACGTGTGTTTGTCGCCGCAGCTTGAAATACACGTATCATACTTACCCACGCATCGAAAGTTTCATGCTTCCCAAATATGTTGAAAATAATTTTTAAACTGCTCATGTTTGCTCCGTGACGAAGCGTGACGCGGGCAACAGTACGTAAACAATCCAGAGTGGAACTAGACGCTTTGGCGCGGATTGATATGAATGCAGGAAGTTCAACTCTGAGTCTTTGATTTCGCAGC
>OMPJ01034690.1:0-12507 GCA_900312935.1 Carapus acus | reverse complement strand
TGGAGCTTTATTCATTTCATGGAGTTCTGCATGGGGAGGCGGATGTGTAGCAGTGCACAAATCTATGGAAAGTTTACACCAAATGAAAATGTTTAACATTTCACAACTTTCTGTTTGCCAACAGGATGAAGCACAACAAGCAGATCGTACACGAATATATAACTTGGTGTATGCATAAAAAGATGTGCCATTGTAGGCAGATAATTAGGGCTGACGAGACAGAAAAACACAGAGGAGCAGGTGTTTATGCGAAGTGTTCCAACTGCGTGGTTGAAAGTCAGTCATAATAAACAATTTCCTAATTTTCCACTGTGACCATGGCACAGTGGCATACTTACATTTATGAATTGTTACAGGCCCCAAGAGTGCTTACACAGTAAGAGGTTTTGTCCTAGAAAACACATGAAAGAATACAATTGGTTCATGAAAATATGCACAATCTAAGGGGCTTCAAGGTGAAGTATAGCTGAGCATGTTGATGGAATTATTGGACATTCTGGACATAAAAACAAAGAAAAAATGGACTTGAAGTCACATTTTGTGGGGGGAATCTATTCTACAAAATCTGAGACCTAGAACAGACATTTCTTGAAAGGCAAGGCCAAACTATAAAAATAACTGCATCTCACACTACAGGAAATGCTGTAAATGGTGTGCAATAACAAATTGTTAGTGCAATAACAAATTGTTAGTGCACCTACTAAAAGATTAACTTTGGGAAATTCTCAAGCATGAATTGGCATCTATGATAAAAATGTCAACAACAGTCCAGTTTGTTGGATAGAGATGAACAAATCTATGATGTTGGTTAACTTGCTGTATGCAGTACATTGATTATAATGGTCACATCCACTGGCCTTTCCTTTTTAGAAAAACAATACACATTTCTTACACTGACACTGCAGATACTGCATAAAAATGAACAAAGTATGTCATTGCAACACTTCAATGGATAAAAGGCAAGCAGATGTACCATGTTCTCCCACATTCTAGCGCAAGGTGATAACTGAATCTACTGGACGCATGGACAACCTAATGAGTCTGTGGAAATAGCTGAGTCATCATCATCATCTGCTTATTGGGGAGGGCTGTTGCTTACAACCACTTTCTACTTTATTTCCAGAAAACACAAGTTACAAAACATTTCTGGGACGTTCGATCGACAATCATCTTGCATTATTACATGATTATGACCTGTGTCACCATCTACAAATATCCAAAAAAAGAAGAGTGACGACACTGCATTGATCCCCATAATAGGAATTACGATACAACAGCTGTAAATATTTTTCTAAAAAGTCTTCATCAGCGAGAGCAGGAAAATGGCCGCCTTTTCGACAGTCTCTGCAATGACAGATGAGCCTTTGTAAGAAAATAATGATCCGAAAATAGAACCGAAGGCCCTTGCCACAATTTGTCCAAAGTCAGAAAAATGTACTTGGATTGGCTGCTGTTCATCTATTTTTGTATGGTCAATAAATGAGGATATATCTATAAAGAGAAACATATACAAGGAGTCAAATCTCGTTTGTGGTCCAGTCATCAATAAGTGCAACCTGGAATTACCAGGTTTCCAACAAGACGGCTGACACGCGCACCAACGCGCTCACAATCCGTGTGCCACTCGTTCTTTCCATTTCAATTGCTCATCTGAAAGGAAAATGGGACTGATAATTTTGTGTTTGAATCAAAAACAAAAAATCGAAAATATGCCTGTTTTTTCATTGTGCAATTTTCGGCTCGAATCAAACTTACAAAACGGAAAAACGGGACTCAGGACTGAATTTGATTTTATCATTTAATTGGTGACCTCGGCGCCGAGCGCGCGTCATGTGAAAGCTCAGCGCCCTTCTTAACAGGTCTAAGAGACCTGGCCATGGTGAAAATATATACCAGGAGAACAGTGCTGATTTGGTCGGTTGTCATGTCCTATTTTTTTTAAAAGCCAAACGCTTTGGTCCTCGAAACAACGCGTAACAATTATCCATAGTGGCGTTGGACAGGGTGGCGGGACTGAATGGTCAATGGTGGTGGCTAGCAAGCATGAATGCTAGCACGCTCATCACCAACCTCTCCGGTTCACGTAAACCGAACCATTTAAATGATCAAATCAAATTCTGTCCAGAGTACCGTTTTTCCATTTCGTATTTTTGATCCGAGCCGAAAAATAAACGATGAAAAACCAGACATGTTGTCGTTTATTTGTTTTTGATTCAAAAATAAAATAAGAGTCCCTTTGTCGTTGTTTCGTTTTTAATTGGCAATTGAAAATGGAGAGAACGAATGGTACGCAGATCAGGCTATTTACGCAGGCTCAATTCAAATCGATCTTATTTGTATAGTGCTGAATCATTGCAAGGTTACCTCAAGGCACTTTGAAAGATGGAGCACGTAGAGCTCCACAACATTTAAACATTCAAACTCTGCAACATTTACATACAGAGACCCAACATTTCCCCCATTAGTAAGCACCTGTCAACGGTAGCAAGGATAAACTCCCCTTTAACAGGAAGAAACCTTCGGTAGACCAGGCTGTAAGGTGGGCAGTCATCTGCCTTGAGCGGTTGTGTTGAAGGAGAGAGAGACAGAGGCAGATGTGAAGATGCACAACAGTCTGCGTACAGGTTTATATAGCTATTTAATTAACAATAATTAGCAATAAAATACTTAAAACTTGTGGCATTTGACGTTCAGAGATGTTTTTATCAGCCACGAAACTCTCCCAGTCCTCATGCACTGACCCGAGTCAGAACAGAAATCGTGCCACACCCATTACAGAAGCAAATTCTATGCTCCCTAGAAACTGTGCAACACACACACACACACACACACGCACACGCACGCACACACACACGCACACACACACGCACACACACACACACGCACACACACACACACACCTGCAATATCCGTGAGAATAACTGACAAAACCTGGGAAGGGTCATCTATACAATGAATAGCAATGCAGTGCCAGTAGAGAATGGCACACCAGGGGCCCAGATTTCAGTGGGAATATGTGTTTGAAGCAGTTATTAGAAAGACACCCCTGTCTCTCTTCTGTCTCACACAGTCTGGTCATTTGAGCTGGTTCGCCACCAGTACAACCACTGGTGAAACATATACCTTCAACTGTTGCACAATGCTCCACGCAGAGAGCAGGAAGAGAGAGCACTTTCATAAAGAATGCAGCAGAGTTGATCCTGATTAAACAAACAATATACTGACATTTAAATTCTCCCCTTTCGGTGAGAAAAAATTGTATATTATTACTGATGTTTCATTTCTCTCATTTTGAGGAGAGGTATGGGAAGCATGACGCATTAATAATCACATACTGAAATATGTCCGGACATACAACAGATTTGAAAGAAGGGCCCTGAGTGGATTATGTAAAGAGTTGTCTAGTACTCAGACATGGGAGCTGTGTGGCTGTCAATTCTATGTTAAAAATGGGGGAGACAATCAGATTACTGCGAAAGATCAACCTTTAAGGTTGGAACCATCAACATGCAATTCCACTGAGCTGATGTTTTGTGAGAACAGTCTTGCAGGCTTAATCATAAAGGCTGTGTTTTACCCTACATAATCATTAACATAACAAACAGAGAATGTGCCTGCAGAGAGAGACACTGACCCACGTCAGTGATACAGTTACAGGAAGAGTTCAAGTTCAGTCACTTTGCACGTCTGATACATCTGCATAAATGAGTACAAGTACACAAATCTCGACCCTTACTTTGATGCATCAACATCCTAGATAGTATCAAATATATAATGTAGCTCTATCAGACTCTATGGGAGAAACTGGTGCTCAATCTCATGTTGATGGTCAGTTTCACAGCCCTGACAAAAAGGGACTAGATTTGTATCAATACACACTCCCTAAAAATGACATCTCAACAAATAGCAAGGAAGACCAATCCTAAAACACATCCATATCTCCAAACAAAACAAAAGATGTCACATAAAACAACATCATCCCAAGGTGGGTGAACACCATTGTGCCAAAAGCACAGGTGTCCATCCATTGCATTGAGTAAAAATCCTGTTTAGGTCACACACATAAATGACACAGCACAAACAGTGCAAATGTACTTCTAAGTGACACAACATCATGCATTGACAGAAAATGCTCCTGGATCCTCTCCCTGTTCCCCCAACATTGCCAAAATCCACACATGCCCAGGATCTGGGTTTTCAACTTTCACAACAGGAAACAGCCCTGTCCTTCTGTCTAACACACCAATGTATGGATGACTCAACCCCATCAACTGCAATAGGATTTCATTCATGCCCGTCACTCCACACATGTAAACGATAACATAAAACACGAGAGGAGCAAACTGGACTGTGAATATACACATGCTATGTATGTCATGCCGTCAGCATGATGAAAATCAAATTTGTGGTTGATATGGGAATTCGTATAACTGCAGTGCTGTGCAGTAATCGCCTGGCGGTGTGGACGACAAGGCCTAACTGTAAACACGAGCATTTTGCTAGCGGGAGAAAAAAATAATAATGACCAATAAACATTCCGGAGCGACTCAAATTACTTAGTTTGCAAAATCACTTGTGTTTCTTCAGAACAGCGACCTGTTTTGCTTTGCCATAGGGGCGTGCCTGTCTGGGTATTCTTGGTTACGACAAATAGTTAAGGTAGCTATTACGGTCCGATCACACACAAAAAAACAAATGTCAGCATTTTAAAACGATGAATCTATCTGAAATAATCGCAGTTTGAAATTATGAGACGGCGATGATGGAGGTGGTAACGATATGCTGCTAGCCATGTTGCTAACTGTCCTAGGCCCGATCTGGAATTACCACGTGGTTGTGTTCCTGTTGGCGCGATGCATACACCCGCTGCCGGCTTCATGCCAGCCACACCTCACTCAATACTAGCCATGGCATACACCCATTTATGTAAAACACTCTTAGTGCAACGTATAGTTTTGAGAAGGAAATACAGCAGGTATCCTAGGCTTCTACCACGAAACCTTCAAAATAATAACAATAATAATGGTGTTAGGTGACTCGCTTGCGTCCACTCGTGCTTAGCTTTAGCGGCAGTATGCAGCTACTATTCATGCAACGAAAATGTTGGATGACATCGATTGACGTCGGAACAAACGTTACATTGGCTATACTATTGGACTCGTGACAACAATTATCGAGTCAGACCATCCAATTTCGTAGTGCTCAAGCAGTCCTTATGTCTCTCTATCTCTTCCATAGGGTACCAACATTACACGTGTCACCCCACGTCTTCAGTTCATTCCAGCCCTTGCTGTCTTGTAGCATATTTCGCAAATGCAAAAGGGACTCCGAGGCGATTGAATTGTTACCTTGAACTGCATCCAGTGATGACCTGTTTGTTTACCATGTTTAGCAAGGCCACGGCGAAGGCGTGTCTAGGATTCAAAACAACGGTTCACCTCGGACATTTTACCTCTGCTGCCACGGATTTCACTTATTTCACTTACAAGAGCTTGACACGCCTGACCTAACTGGCATGCCGTGGTAACACAGCGATGAAAATTTAACCCACTACCTTGTTAACTCAATGTCTAACTTTTAATGACTTCATGGTGTGTGGTCGGCGTTCAACTGTCCCACTGAATTCGTTTACATTCTCTAGATTATGATGTCAGTTCCTTTGCTGACCAATATAGCAGTCCAAGATTGATAAAACGTATTGAAACATGTTTGGCGCTCGTGGCGGCTCGCTGTCGGGATGGAGTCCGGTATAAGGAATAAACCGGCATTCACCGACTGGTATGCGCACAGCTTTCCGCCTAGCTTGCCGAGTAGCGGGCGGTGTAGTAGCTCAATTGCTTCAGACATACATCGACACGAGTCTATCCAAATCAACAGCACTGCGGGACGACGTATAATGTTTCATCCACCAGACGGACAACTTAGTGCCTTGTATGCAGTTTTTGTAACAGACACATGCGCTAAAGCCATTCCGACAATCTGGCGTGAGGAATGGCTGCTAGCATAGCCTGCTAAAGTAAAGAAAGAACACCCACGTCGCCTCAACAAGAAGTGCTAATAGCGGCTAGCTAGCTAATCCCTGAAAACATAGCAGGACCAAGTCGGCAAAGACCGCTGAGCACCGTCATCAGGACATCAAGAATCATTAAATCAAACTAAGAAATGTGAACATATGAGAAGTTTCTCAAATTAGACTGAATAACCGATTGACAAGTGGGAGAGAAGGTATTTTACGAGAGAAGTGGTCTGTAGACCATCACATTACCTTTCTCTCCTTGAGTCCGCAGTGTCGGACGGACGGAAAATCCTCCCGGAAGCCGGCAGCAAAGTAATTCCGGCAAAATCCCATCACGTGTGTGCCGCTAGTAAACCCGACGCAAGGAAGTACTTCAAGAGAACGTAAATACAACTACTACTAATAATAACTTGTAAATGTTATCACTTTCGTCATCTCGACGATCGCCGTGGTTTTATGCCTACATTTACCTGTCCAAATATATCCATATCTATATATCTGTGCGTATGTGTCTATTTGTATGTACACATTAGTGATTACAACGTTGTCACCATGACGGAACAAAATGCATTAAATAGCAGCAATGATTGGTGAAGCCCTATTGATTAGAAATGATTAGGTAACAAAATGACCATTTGGGAATATGCTTGCATCTTTCTTTGAATGGAAGGTGATCCCTAAATCATTAACGAGATAGGAGACAAGGTCCAAAGTGTGAGTCATGTCATACACTGGCTTCTTGGCCTATTGCAAATTGGCAACATTGTTAACCATTTCTTTTTTTCCCCAGATGAAATCAGTATTTTACATTAAGGCGGTTGAATTTACACTTGTCAAACCATGATTTCTTTTGAAGGTGCAGGTATTGAGGGAACAATATGTTAAAATGCAAGTATTTTGGCAGAAATACTACAAAAATCAACACAATTCAACCACATGGAATTGGAGTTTTAATCAAATCTTGACAGTACTTTAACAAAACCAACACAATGGAAGAAAACGATGGCAAAAACCTTATGTCCCGTACTTACAAAAACATCCTAAGGAGATGGAGCGCAATCATGTGAGATTTTCACTGGGCCAACTGGAAAGTTCACCATATGTGAGGGAGGAGACAGAGGTCCATTTTGTGAACTGACTGTGTCAGTGGTTAAAAAAGCCACTAAGAGTTATATAAGCAGGTGGGAACAGCTAATCAAAACCAAAGCTGCTGAATATGCTGCAATTTTACAATGGATTACATCCCATGCCACCTTCTCTTCATCACAACAGTCCTCTTAATGAAGCATACATCCATTTTGATGACTGCTGTGGTTGGTGATAGGATTCGCCGAGGCTGAGGGATAGATCGGCTGTTGCCTTTTCAATTGTGGAAGTAACAACATATAATGTCAAGGACGAGCCACAACAGGCTATCCTTACAAACATGAAAATTGGCCAGTGGCAGAATGCAAATGTTTTAGGCCTGCCTAGGTTTCGTAATTGGGGTTCTTCTGCAAGATGACAAAGCCCTCCAAAATGGGTGTTACAGGGATGTATTCCTCTGTGGCAAGTTCAGCTCTCTCTCCATGAGCCAGTAATACAGGTGTTGTGTGGGTCTGGAAACCTGTGATGGCTTTTGGTTTCCCGGCTTGTCCGACAACATCCACGGCCTGTCGACAGAGAAGTAAAAATCTAAGGATTTGAGGCAATATTTTTCCATATGATAACACAAGCACAATACATTTCTGTAGGGTTGTGTGCCACTGAACTTTAAAAAGCTTCCACAAAGATGTTTTAGGTAAAAGGAGAATTTATCTGGGAGTACACTCCGTGTAAATTAATTAGCACAATACTGTCCACAGCAAAGGAAGATGAAGACAAATGGAAAAACTTCTAATCACTCTTATTTCTGGAGCTGCTCTGGTTAAAATAATAATCATTTTGGCAGTAAAGTTGATGGTTTGGTTTATAGAGGAAATGTAAGAATCACAGTGTTAACTAAAATGTCCTTGCAAAGCTAAGATATTTGCAGCACTGACAATGACTGTTCTGTACTTAGAAACTAAACCAAGCTAAATTTGAGTGTTCAACAACAATGAGTTGCATTTGAGAACTTAAGGTATGATTGATTTATGGAAGACACAGCATTAAAGTATTTGTCCAGTGATGACAGCCAATGAAGTAGCGGTATATGTCAAGAGTATGTTATCCACGGACACCTCTTGAGGTTATCATCCACAGCAATATATTGTGGTTGAAATTATCCAAGTAATTTCCTCAATAGGTTTACCTGTCCAACTCTTACAGACACTGGCAGTGGTTGGAGTTCCTCATCAAATGTGACAAGCATTCGTGGCTGCATGGCTGCGACAAGACCATAAAGAATGTAGTGCGACTTCCCAAGGATTACTGCAACACACAAGATCAACACCAGGAGGTAGTATCAATACAGGAAACAGGGAGGGGACGCGTTATCATATGGAGTGCATTATCTTAAATATACCAGGGCCTATATACATCAGGGCCTTCAGGAAATTGACAGATTGGAAATCCAAAATCAGCTGTTTCAGTTGTGCTCCAAAAACTGTGAAACCCATGTGTAATTTTTTTCATGTTTTGACAGTATGATTGAACCAATTAAGGAAATAAAACTACATAACTTGTACCAACCATACGTTCAACCTGGTTAAGAGGTAAAATGAGACCCTTCATCAGGTATGTTCTTTTCAGCCAAGTTGTCACTGCTAGTACAAGCCAGATGCATAATGACAATAAGCACTAGTGTGTCAATAAAGCAGTAACATCAAGAAAATTGACTGACTGTTCTTGACATCGAGGAAAGACACGAGAACAGTGAGCAGTCCAGCCACGGCTACTTGACTCATCAACTGCCTGTCGCTGTGGTAAGGACACAGAGTCAGTGTGCCTTTTCCTAAGTGAGTCAGACCCTGTTAAGGCACAAAGAGGAGATAGTGAGTCAGATATCAAGTGCAAGTAGCTCCTGGGTTCATTTGTACCTGTCTTTCCACTTACCTGTGCCAGACGGACCATGAACAGGTTATTAGGGTCTTTGGCGTGATATTGCGCAAGCTGCCGCAACATGGCGGCCAGGCGAGCATTGTTTGTGCCTGCAAGAAAAAAAGATTGCATCAGCTGTATAAAAACAGTCACTAAGAAAGCGTCTACTATTCTGAATATTTGCATTGTGTGACGCGTTCGCAAAAAAACAAGAAACAAGCTCCCTCTATTAAGATGCCCTAAAACACAAGGTATTTTTTGTAAGCTTACCACTGCCAACCATTCCCATGGCAAAGATAGAGTTGTGAGAGACTTCAGGGTCGGCATCATGAGAGAACTTGCTCAAAGTGTCCAAAATATTAAGACGAGGGTTGGACACCGATATCAGAGCCAAGGCCAGGGGTACAGCACGCCTCAAGGTAGGCTCACCGTAACGTAGCTAATGAAACACAACATTAAGACAAGGTCCACATCAAGCTTGAAATGATTCAGTGTAAACTTGCAGCATAACTATCTGGCACCACAGCTAGCATGCACCCAAATTGTAAGGAGAATTAATTTATGTTATGATGCTGATCAAAAAACAAAATGAAAAGGTCATGAGGAATACATGGAAATAGTTACAACAGAGTAAAGACAAATAAGAAAAGGCTAACTATGACGAAGCTCTTCGACTGACCAGGTGTCCAAATGTCCGCAATGCCATTTCACACCCAATTTCTTCTCCCATGGCAATGAGTGCAATACCTAAAACAGCCACTCCCTGACAAAATACAACAGACAAATTAACTTAAGTTCTTCTCCCGTTTAAATTCCGACCACAGCAATATAGACCAGCAAATACGTTATCTGAGAAAACATGGGTTTGAAAAAGAACCTGGTGGGAGCCCATGTCTGGCACAGTCTCTTTCTTTTCTTTGTCTTTCTTATCCTTTTTGTCCTTATCATCCTCTTTCTCCTTCTCTTTCTCTTTGGCTTCATAATGCTCACTGCAGATGTGGAGAAGCTGCTGCACCTTAAGCACATTACCAGAGCCTTGGGTGCAGGGGAGAGAAAATTACTCAATTACGTTGTGAATGACAGATTAGACGAGGTACTAATAATAGCATTGGACAGATGTGTATTGTTCCACATACTTAATGAATGTAAGTAAAACATTGCAAGAGTGTAAAAACATTGAATGTAGAAGTTTCCTGACCTGCATAGGCACAGATGTCCACCAATGTGTTGGCAAAGCTACGGAAAGGTTCTGGTACAACTTGTAAAGCTGCCAGTGTCGTTTCAATGGCCTCTCCTTTACCTTGGGAAATGAACATGGACACACGTAGCAGCTTCATAATAAGACCTGTGATACTGTGGTAATCCATAATGATGAAATGCCACTTAAAACATCAGACAGCTGTTGGAATCTGATCTACACAAAAAAAGAAAAAATCTACACAAAAAATACTCACACAAATCTGTGGACGTAGTATTTCATTTTAAGGCAGAATACTTAATTGATCTAAAGGGCAGATAAGTCCTGTTGGTCGATGGCAGTGATTACCAACTGGCGACCCGCGGGCCGAATCCGGCCCACTGAGCTGTTCAATCCAGCCTGTGACTGGACCCAATTTTAGTGTAATTTTGCATTGCAATTTTTTTTTACAGTGTGCAGTATGACACATTGTGTTTGGCGTCCTGATTGGCTAAGAAAGAACCACACGTGTTCTGCATCCTGATTAGCTAAAGGAGAACCGCACGTGCGTTTTGCGTCCCGATTAGCTAAGGCAGATCCGCATATGTGTTCTGCGTCCTGATTAGTTAAGGGAGTACAGAATGCGTTTGGCGAGTCAGATTTACGTAAATGTTATATCACAGTGTGACGCTGAAGTGCTGTGCTGTATGTTTGCAAGTTTACTACCCGAAAAAAAACATAATGTCGATGAAACAAACAGTAAGGGAACTGTAAGGGTTGCATCCAAAAGGCAGAGGAAGATGCCAACCATAGCAGAAAAAGTTGGACTTCTGGACATGCTAAGGGAAGTTACAAGCGTGGCTGTAGGTCGCCATTATGGAATAAATGAATTGTGGGTTTGTTACATTAAGAAGGAGGAAAAAAAAAGAGGGACGACAGCAGCAATAAGTTTTAACAGGGATGCAAAAAAGGTTGTAACTGTCTGCAACAAGACCATCGTAAGGATGGAGTCTGCTTTCGTGGATCAGTGAGAGCAGGAGAAAGAATATTCCGCTAGATTGATCATGAAAATTAAATTTTTTAAAAGTGTTTGGGCTTGAAAACAGGTTTTGATCTTTGATTTCATTTACTAATACTGTATTGTACTTGTTTTTTTGTTTTTTTTTAATCAGCGAAAGTTTAAACTTTGAGAGTGTTTAAATAAGAGAGAAGTGTGAGAAAATGTTAATGCCTGTCTGAGAAAAGTGAATAAAAGTGTGTGGTCAGGGGTTTTACGGCCTTAAAACATGAAAAATAATTGTAAAAAATAAAGCTGATTGCTTAGCGGATTTCGTCTGTTGCAGGTTATTTTGAGAACGTATCCCCTGCAATAAATGAGGGACTACTGTGTACTGTATTTTCCAGACAATAAGTCGCTCCAGAGTATAAGTCACATGAGCCAAAAAATGCATAGCAATGAAGAAAAACACGCATATACCAGATTTTCATTGCTTGGTTGTGGGTGTGACTTACACTTGAATTATTGCAAACTATAATTTCACATGTTCATTATTATCACACTGACAACCACACAATGGCATTATGAATCATATTAATGAACTACAAGAATTCCAATATTACAGTAATTTAAGATCCATTTCCTCAAGTGGCCTCTTCCTCATCTACTTCTGGGGCGCTTCACTTTCTTCTTTTGTTGTCTATGCTTAATGCAGCTGAATAACCATCCATGTGCTACGATAGCATACTACTCTACCGTAGGGCTGGACAAAAAAATCGATTTATCGAATTTGGAGCAAAAATCGATTTTTATTTTGCAAACTCGAGTTTTCCGACATTTTCCGCGTTCCGTTTCTTGCAGGTTTCCGTAGCGCAATGTGAGCCCGCCCCCTCCCACGCGCAACACATTTACAAACAACATGGCACCGGCAGCATGTAAACAAGAGCTACTTCCAAAGAAAGGCACAACTAATTCAATCATATGGAACTGGTTCGGTTTTGATGCTTCAGACGAACTGTTGCTACCGGAAGCAGCAGTACAACTAATTTGTTCCAGCACCTGAAGAATAAACATTCCGGAGAATGGGAGAGGTGTAACCAGCTACGAAACGAAGACGGCAGCTCTAGCACACCGGCCAAAAAGCAAATGACACTTCCTGATAGCTTTACAAACTGTGTGCCTTATGATAAGAATGGTGCGCGTTGGAAAGCGATTACAGAGGCCATCACGTCTTAAATTGCCACAGACATGTTGCCAGTTTATTCTGTTGTAAAGCGAGGCTTTGATCACGTGTTGAAAGTTTTAGATGCTAGGGAC
>OMPJ01034686.1:5386-52989 GCA_900312935.1 Carapus acus | reverse complement strand
TATATGCATATCTAAATCATGTACATGTATACAATGTGTATGTATATGAATAAACACACACACACATACAAACACAGACACACACACACACACACACACACACACACACACACAGTGGCCGTTACTCTGTTACCCTGCACTGAAGCATGTGCCCCAACTTCTTCATTTTGCATTTCATGAGGTCACATCGGTGAGCGGCGTGGAATTTGACAGAACTGATTGATATTGACCCAATTTCATCTCCCAGCCAGAGCTGAGAAACTGTTGACCAGAAGGGGACGAGTCAGTATGACCGCGATCCCACAGCATACAGTATGTGTTCTAAGTAGAGATGTCCGATAATATCGGCCCACCGAAATTATCGGCCCGATATTGGCATAAAAATGTAATATCCGTATCGTTTTTTTTTGGCTTTAAAACTAGGGATGTCCGATATTGGCTTTTTTGCCAATATCCGATATGCCGATATTGTCCAACTCTCAATTTACGCTTCAGACAATTTACGCTTCAGTGTAACGCAAGCGTTATTGTATTTTTATCGGTTTTTATTTCATCGGTTTTAAAGCCAAGAAATCCGATACCGATATTACATTTTTATGCTAATATCTCTATTCAAATCCGATAAAATAAAAACCAATAAAAATAAAGCAATGCTTGCATTACACCAAAATAGTGCCTATGCGCTCCTGAAGCGTTTACCGGCGCACATATCGGTATCGGCCGATATTGGTATCTGTGAATTGAGAGTTGGACAATATCGGCATATCGGATATCGGCAAAAAAGCCAATATCGGACATCCCTAGTTCTAAGGTAGTAAATTCAATTTCTGCTATAGCCTTGAATCCTTTGTCATCTGTCTGAGGTGTGTGTGTGTGTGTGTGTGTGTGTGCGCACAGGATTAGTCTTTGTAAATAAAGTGTTGGGCCATGAGACCTGTCAACAAAGCTTGTGGCAGATGCCCGTTTAAGCCCTTTACGCACAGCGGCAGGCGCATACGCTCGCACAAGCATACACACACACACACAGCTTCACCGTATCATGCAGATTGCAGTTTGACTCGCTCTGGCCCCACTTCATGACAACTGTGTGTGTTGATGAGGGGCATGGCAAGGGTAAAGGTAAGGGTAAGGGAAGAATGGGCATGGCTGCCATTAAACCTGAGAATGGGAAAAAAAGGAGAAAAGGAAGGGACAAAGTTGAAAAATATGGAGAGGGATTTGAGTTTGAGGTGAGACGCATAGAGGGTGGAGGAGAGTGAGGTGGAGGACGAGTTAGGGAGGAGACATCCACAACCGCCTCTCCACCCCCTGCTGGGAAATCACAACTGTGAGGCAACCTCGTCTCCTCGTGTTTGGAAGACAAATTTACCCAAGAGGCAGAAGAGAAAGCCACCTTGCTCACGTGCTCGCACACTCACACTGACTCATTCACGCATACACACAGCTCTCCTCTTTAAACACACACACACACACACACACACACACAGCGCTTTAAACAGTGCCCCCCCCCTTCCTAATGTACATAGTAACCGTGCACTCACTCACACACACTTTCACACTGTCCAAGAAGTTCTGCATCTCTCTTGCAAACTCACACACCCCCTCGCATTCTTATCACCCTGTCGTCATGTTGTGAGGCCAATGAGATGACACAAGCCCCACCCTGTTGACACGCATGCACGCACACACACACACACGCACACAACCCTACAGTGTATCCATCAGCTCCTGCTGCCCTGGTCTACCATCGCTGCTTTAACATGACTCATTAATGTGAGCTCGGCCAGAGAGGAAATAGATAAGAGGGTTGTAAATGTTTGTATTTTTATCAAATACAACAGAGTACTCGGAACTGAATACGGAGAGGTTCATCTATATAGCCGTGTAAGACAGGGCCTCAGTCATAATGCAAATTTCAGGCTGAATTATTGCCAATAACGTCACCTTTGGTGAGCAATGCTAAGCACTTAGAGAGCATTCATGCTACTTTCGTTTCTGACCAGACTGCTTTCCTTCACCTTTGTACTCCTTACCGGTTGGTTTAGCGTGACGTCACTACCAACTATACGGCCAAAAGAATTGGCAACAACAGCGCCTATTTGCAAAGAGCAAAGTCTGTTCCAACATAAAGCAGTTTTGGGGATGACAGAACAATTTTGTCCTCTCCTGGAGACATAAGGACATACAAATGCATTACATTTCTTTTCACCATAGATTTATGTGCAATAGCATTAGACAACAGTGTTTAACAGGCTCAATTTAAGTTAAATGAAAGCTCCTCCTCAGGTAGAGTAATGAGAGAAACGTTATGTTACCTTGCTGTTGACCCCAAATATATATTTGGTGCAGAGGCACATTGTGTCACAGCAGAAATAAAGGGCACTTGGAAACGAGCACATGAGCTTAGCTCCGGAAAGTTAGAGCAGCCCCTGCACTTAGGACACACAGCAGATAAAGGTCTGTGCTGAACACAGGCCACTGTGGGAGAGGGACAAAGTTCTTTTTATCACTCGCACACCACAAACTGGCATAAGTCGCAGGCTGCTTAAAAATCCATTAAGCATTCAAACAGATTGCTGCCCTCTCCTGAGAAGAGAGGACAGGTGAAGCCATTGAACGCTGCAGCCACCTGTCAGATAAGATCGGATCGAAATATAATTTCAATGTGCTTGACAGCCAGACAGATGATCCACTCAAGCTCAGCACCAGGAAAAGAAAAATTGTGTTACGGCTTTCATTTAGGATTTCAAATGCTGAAAATTTAGTCCGATGCTTATCGATCTTAAGTGCACAACTCACAGTAGTCAATTTTTGTTGATGAGGACAAACGCCAACAACATCTTTGCTTTCTAACTACACACTTACATGGCTGACTGCTATTAGGCTGTAGGCTGGCATCAGCCAACACTGTTATCGATGTGGCAGTGGCGTAAGAAGGTGCCTCGCTCAGGTCAGCTTTGTGCATTGAGCTGTGTCAGTTGTAATAGTCAACAACATTGAAGTCACACCTTCCAAGGCCAGAGAGAGGTTAACTGAAATTCTTACGGAACCTGCGTTTTGAATCTAATGCCATTTCTCTTTGACTAAGTTATTCATTCAGCCATCCATCCATTCGTGCATAAACTGAATATCAGATAGTGGGAGGTGTCTGTTAGCATTGGTGTAATTACTGTTCATTGGGGTTTCGCACACAACTGAAGCTGTCTGAGCGTCTATTGTGAACATGTAACAACCCGAGATACACACTTGTCTCGGTCTACATCTCTGTCACCTTTGACAATCTGCAAATGTGTGAGATCCGGGGACAAATTCACCCTGATGTCAACATCTGCCGTCTCTACAGAAACCGCCGATGCCTGCTTGCCACAATCATCACTTTACACGGTCACTTGGAGTCCCATTACACCAATTTAAATCGCGAAACTCACAGCAAATATCTGTCTTATCGGGCGTTGTGTCAACTCGAGCTCCTGTCCTCACACGGCGGGGTTCAGGACGCGCTCGGATTCCCGAATTATTGAGTCCGAGTCGCGGCAGGTCACACATCCTCATCCGATGCAGTGATTTAACTTTAGCATGGGGCTAACAGTGAGCAGAGGCTCCTCTGAAGGTGCTTGTCGTATAGAGTCCTTTCACTTGTATGACACAGCCATCTCTCACATATCAAGGGCGCTGTTTATACCCAACACCGCGCAACCAGCGACGAATAGAATGATAAAATAGCCGCCCCGAGTCATAAACTACCCGCTCAAATGTCAGTCAACGCCGCTAGCAGCAGGCTAGCTGGGCAGGGAGAAGCTAACGTCAGCCCGCTCGGGGACATTCTTTCACATCACATTTACTACACTATGTCCTTACCTCATAATTCAGTTTCCATACTCGAATTCCAGACAAAGTGGCACGTTGTGTTTGTGTCAACATATAACGTAGTATCCGACCACGGCGCGTCTTGTTTTTATTTCCAAAACCTTTCCTCCAAGTCTCCGAAATTCAGACCGACTGAGGGGCAGTGGGAAAATGGGGTAACGGTGTGAAGATATCGCGAGATGTTGTTCTGACAGAGTACGCTGGGCTGTCATCACGCGAGAACGCTCTTTATCTTTCTTTACCCTTGATGTATTTTATAGAAATATGAAACTACTCTCTTTTGAAGCTTGGCATGCAAAAATAAGTGAATGCTGACTTGTACTTTTAATTCAAAATTTTCAGCGAGATGGCAGTCATTGACCTGACTCAATGAAACATATGGAATCACATAATATTATTCATAACACACCCCAATGAATTCTAATCAGTTTTCTGTAGCATGAATGTGAGACGAAGTGGACTTACATTTTATGAGTTCTTTTTTTTTTACATTTCTATATTTTGTGTGAGTCGGTGATGCATCATAATGTTCACACACAACTCTGAACACCTGGGTGATTTTATGAATTCTGACAATAACGGAAGAAATATAGGATTTTTATCATGGGATACGCAAAGTGGCTCCGATGATAAAGGTGAAACGAGAAATGACGTGGAAAGGGGGTGTAGACACTTATTCACCTCAACGACAGAAAAATAGAAACATTTCACTCACGGCTGGAACTTTCGAAAAATAATTTATTGTTATTTTTACTGCAAAAATATGATTTCATAATTGGTGGTCTTTGACTATTGGAGAGGGGCTAATCTGCGGCGTTTTTTCTGACGCGTCACCAAGTGGGGGCGTTGTTTCTCCATTTCCTTGTTTACATGCCTCCTTTAAACCCAAAGAAGAAGAAGATCAACGCAGAAGAAGACAACATCAGCTGACTTGGTTCCCATCAAACTGCAAATCTTCTGCAGGATTTATAACACATCCCCATGTGGATTTGTCTGTCAATCAATTTGTTAGATATTTGATAAGTATAATTATTGTTTTCAGCATCTGGCATTATGAAGGGTTTGTATTGCCGAGCCGGCGTGGATGATGCCGAGCCCAAGTTCGTTTCCCAAGAAGCGGTGGGTCATGTTTGTTTGTTTGTGATTTAAACACTTGATAGACAAACTAAATCTTCGATTTTGGCTGCAATTACCATGAGACATGCTTTTTCCGCAACGCCTCCTGAAATGCCACAACGCTGATGAAAGGTGAGATCCTAAGATTGAGGACTTGTGTTTATGTTTGTGTATCTGTCTCCAGTCTCTTCCTGCCGACTTAGAGAGCCATCAGGTCAGAGTTCAGGTGAAGACATGTGGACTCAGCAAGCTGGATTTCAAGGTAATTGACAAAATATATTTGTGTGGATCTGTGGTGCAACACATTCGGGTTTGATCATAAGGGCGTAAATTCCTATTTTCCGGTTCCTGGTCAGAAAAACGCATGTAGTCAGGATGCTGTCTCGTGTCAAAAATGCTAATTGGAAAAGGTTTTTCCAAAGTTTCCGAATGAAATGAAGCAGGGCCAAGAGGTGAATTGAATGACAGCTGGAGCTGTGTTGTCGCTGGAAAGCTTGCATTCTATCAATTGCCAGCAGAGGGCAGTGATTACTCAGAAGTGCGAGATCACCTGTGGTGACCTACTGTATGTTGCATCCAGACGAACAAATAATTGCCAACGAACAGGTTGTAAATTTTATCAAATCAACTATCGATCAGACTCAATACCTGTCTCTCTGTGTCTACCCGTCATTGCTGTCTGGCAGCTGCTTGATGACATCGGGACAGAACGAGAGTTAATTCCTGTGGGCAGAGAGGTGGCCGGGGTTGTCCTTAAAGGTTACAAAACACACACACACACACGTCTTGTTCAGTTCCAACGAGTTATAGAGGAGTAATAGATTAGCCAATATCAATTATATCCACCTATGCAAGTCTGGAGAAGAAAGAAAGGTCATTTTATTGGACATTGAAGGACATGAAGCCTGTCTAGACCCGCAATGTTTGGCTGTTCTTCTACTTGATCTTTGCAGTTGGGCCCAAAGTATCATTCTTCCAGCCTGACGATGAGGTCGTAGGTATGAACATTTTTATCGCCAGTCAACAATTAGTTTTCTGCAAGAAGCTGAAACCTTCAGTCTCTAAATCTACAATCTCCCCCCTCAGGGATTTTGCCTCTGGACTGCTACTGCTCTGGACTGTGTAACGTCATCGACATAGACGAACACCATTTAGGTGACGGGCGCTCACACACTTGTCCTCATTTTCACACTGCTCACTGAACTGGCGTGTAACTGTGTTTACCTCCTTCACCCCCAGTTCAAAAGCCAGAGAAGCTCAGCTGGGTGTGTGTGGCGGGGGCTTTGCGAGACGGCCTTTGCGCTTACACAGCTCTACACACACAAGCCCACATGGCCGCGGGACACACACTGCTGGTCATGGATGGCGGCAGCGTGAGTAAGCTGATTGCACCGAGGGGATGTTGAAAAATTGGCTGTTTTCACTCAGTGTGCACAGCTGTCTGTGTGTATGTTTTTTTTGACCATTTTGGGCATTTCCCAGCATTAGAAATTGTGAATCAGAGTGCATCCTGTAGTATTGAGTCCATTGAGCCTGGGTCATGTGTGTAACATGGCACTGCTGTGTTTCCCTGCAGCCTTTGGGCCTGATGTGCATCCAGCTGGCCTGCTACCACGGCGTGAGGGTCATCGCCACGTGTCACTCTCCAGACCAGCTCACCTTCCTGGAGCAGCTTCGGCCCAGCGTGGGTCCGTACCGCCTCTGAAGCAGCTCCTCCTCTGGCTGCAGCATCCACAGTTCAGATTTTGATCAGATTAGAGCCGTCATGGTGCTGAAATTTCAGATTTCGTCTCATTTCTCCATTGCATTTGTTCAGTTGAACCTCTGCCTCTGTGTTCCCTCCTCTACCGCTGCATTTCCCTCTGATCTGCTCCCTCCCTCCTTCTGTCAATCCCTCCATCAGGGCCTCAGGATCCTCTTGTAGGTGAGGAATCCCTCTTTCTGTCTCTCCGACCGATTTGTGCCCCTCAGTCCCCTCTGCTTTCGTTACTCATACTCATCTTTTGATCAGCAATTCTCGACTGCAGCACACAAACTATTGAACATGGTGTGGGTGCCCATGTTATTTGTGTCCCTCTCACTCCACAGCACATTATTTTTTTTTGGTGGAATTGCATCACAAAGCTCACATTTACCTCCAGGCCTCAGGCTGTGATCATTTGTTGAATCCACTTTGTATCTCCCGCACAAAGTCCGTGTGGTTCCTGTGTATGACGGCGCATCCGAGCTGCTGCCGGCGGTAATGGAGGAGACTGGAGGACTCGGGGTGGATATCGTCATCGACTCTGGAGGTACAAAGTCATCCCTGGCTCTTTGTCCGCAGCCTCAGTCAGCTGACTTGCGCGAACGCCCTTGAAGGAGTGTGTTGGTGGTAACGCAGGCTCAGTCTTTGTTTGCAGTGCGCCTGCAGGAGGAGGAGGAGCCCCAGGATAGGAAGCTCCTCCCACACAAGCACGACATCATCAGCGTGCTGGGGGTGGGAGGACACTGGGTCACGTCCCATCAGGACCTGCAGGTAGGTGGGCAGAGAGGAGACACACTCATGCTGCTTTATGGTTTAGTCAGACTGTGTGAACATGAGATGAACAGAAGAAAAAATGTGTGTGTGTGTGTTTGTGTGTGTGCAGCTTGATCCTCCAGACTGCAGACTGATGCACCTTAAATCAGCGTCTCTGTCCTTCCTAAACCCAGAAGTCTGGACAGCATCATCGGCACAGCAAGGACGTTACCTCCGTATCCTGCTCTATCTCCCACTTAGTCACACACACACTCATACACACACACACACGCACACAATCTGAAAAGTGTTCAACACAGAGAGAGCACTGCACTCTCACTTAGTTTGAGTCTTTAACTGTGGACTTTTCTCAGACATTCTGAGGGACATTGTGGAGAAGATGTCTGCTGGAGTTCTGAGGTGAGTTGCAGCCTCTTTTTGATGGCACCACAGTTTGAAAAGCAAAGGAAAAGTGTTGGAAAGAAACATTAGCTGAAACTCAAAAGTGAGTGTTGGGGTTGGAGGATAAAGTACCAGAAGAAAATGGACGTTTTGGGTTACCAGCCTTGTTAGGGTCCATCATGGTTTATTTGGGAACTGAGCACATGCTCAAGCTTCATCGCCGAGGTCATACCTCAATAATTCCACTTTTGGAAAAATCAACCTGAGTCCTTACTGGGACCACCAAATGTTGTGGGACCACTGGAGCCTAGTGGGTCAGAGCGACGTAGCACCAAGCTAACTGTTCGTCTCTGCAGACCCCAGCCCGAGGAGCCAGTGCCGCTCTATGAAGCCATGGTTGCCATGGAGGCGGTCCAGCGTCAGCAGAAGAAAAAGGCCGTCGTGCAGCTGACGTGAAGTTTCTGCCGACACGGCAGACCTGCAGCCAGCCAGCAGGAGGCGCTACATGAGCTGCCTGGATGCAAAGGGAATGCTTGCCTCTGTCATGGATCGCACTCCAATGTGAGCAATGACATTACTAATAGATGTTCTTCTGACTGGATAAATCCAGGTGAGTGTTCAGTAACTTGTGAGTGTTCGGAGGTCCACTTGTGGTGTAAATATCTCAGTCATTCACCAAAAGTAAGAACAGCTGATGTTGTGCCGCTCATGACGCCCCTGTGATGTCCTTGTACTTCTCTGACTCTTGCGACAAAACAAAAATAAAAAGCAGTTCATCCACTTATGGTCTCAAGTCCCATGGCTTCAAGACAGCTTCCCAGAATGCACCTCTCCTCCTGCCGCAAGGACCTGACCACATTCAGTTGCTCCCTGATTGGTTGGTCGCACTGCTGGAGGAGAGCAGAGATCTGCCAACACACACACACACACTGAATATTTTAGGACTTGCAGGACTTGGTGTGTGAATGTGTCTCGTGACGCACACACACCTTCTCCAGCGCTGTGTGAGTGTCCTGAAGCAGCCGCCGGCAGAGACTCCTGGCTGCCTGGATGCTCCACCTCTCTCTCTCCTCACACACCGCCTGGCCGAGCAACACGTTCTTCCACTGAGGACTGTGGCACACACACATTAACCACTTGGCGGCATGGCGCCCTCTAGTGTCCACTTGTGTTTGTCTTACTACAGCTGTTGCGGCAGCGACAGCAGTCTGAGCGCCGTCAGCAGCCTCCAGCTGGGACCTTCAGCGGACAACGTGAGGTTACTGCAAGAAAGAAATAGACGACGAGGTTGCATGTCGAGCGCTGATGCTGTAATGCTGTTACCTCTAGGGGGCGCACAAATCTCAAGTTGACAGTAAACTCTGCGTCTTTCTTGAAGCAGTGTTGCGTTTTCTTACCAGAGGAAGTTGTTCTCTTTGAGGAACTTCATCTTGTGTTCTAACGCTCCGTCACCTCGTATGACCTCAAGAAGGAGATCCCTCTCCACGTAGACCACACTGTGAGGGTTGCCGGGGGCGACGAAGCCGTACTCCAACAACAGGCGCTGGCTGTCGTGGGAGCCGTAGTTGATGAACGCTTCCTGGTGGCGAGGCGTCCCGGAGATGCTGCGGATCTCGTAGCATCTGCTGCTCTCGCTGAAGCCGGCTGAGACCTGATCAGGTTGGATCGATAACAGAATGAATGGTTGGGACTCTATGGCGCCACTGCACCACGGGTCAATTTGCAGCGACGGGTACCTGTGTGTCGGGCCGGTGGTTGAGGAGGTCCAAAAATGGTGCAAGGGCATAAACATCCTCCCCAGACAGGAAAGGACTGGACGGGCGGTTCATGAACACGGAGCGTGTGTTGACGCTGCACCACGCCCACCTGAGGGGGGAACGGTGTGGGCCTTAAAGAAGCGTTTTGGATTTTGAGAGGAAAATGAGATGTAGTCCCTGACCTGAGCGCTTCATAGGTCAGCACCTCTTCTACGGGACGAGTTAGGATTGGCTGCAGGGTCCTGGTCAGTGACAGAAACTGGAGTAAAGCTACAACCTCTGAGGGCCCCACATGCTGACCTGGAGTTTCATCTACCAATTACAGTAGTGCCTTGACATACAAGCAACTGAGCATATGAATATTTTGAGATTTGAGTGTCTCTCGGTCTATATGAGCGGAAATCCGAGTAAGGAGCTTTGGGAGGATTCCATTTGAGTCGTCATAATTCAACAGATTCAATGACAATCCATCATTTAGGCACCTGAAGAAGTCCTGATTGGCGGTGTAAAGTTGTAGCACCGCCTCCCTCTGCTGTAAGGCCCGCCCCCGCACCGAGGCGGGCAGGAGAGCCATGACGTCATTGGTGAAATAGGCCGGGCAGGTGTAAGCAGTGGGCAGCACCTTGATGTACGGGAACCAATCGGAGTCTTCACCCCTGTGTCGCTCAAACACCAGGAAGACGCAGAGGGCCAGTAGAGGAGAGAGGCGGGGCTTCCACCTAGGAGGAGCCGGCGGAAATTAGGGAACGTAAACAGACAGATTTCATTCAAATCGTGCGTGTGTGTGTGTGTGTGTGTGTATACCTCTTGAGGTGGGGACCCAGATAGCTTTCGAGAACTGTGGAGGTAGTTAGGAGGCAGGATTCTGGCAGGGAGATCAACAGCTCTCCTGGCTGAAGCAGGGGTGGAGGAAATACACACAAAATAAATCATTTCGCTCCTTGTCTTTACGCTGCCACATCAAGAATACACACATTACCTTTACTGCCCTCATGGCTTGAAGTCCCCTGCCCGTCTCTGTGCGAAAAGCAGAGGGAACCAAGCATATCATTTCGGTGATCACGCAGCAGCTGATCAAGGTGACTTAATATTGTCGTACCTGTGAAGCTGTGTGGCTGCAGCAACGTCATGGTGAAGCCTCGCTGGTGGAGGAACTGCATGAGCCTCACGTATTGTGGCTGGTGACCCAGGGAGGCTGGAACAGAGAGACATGCACGTTTGTGACGCCCAAGCTGTGGCTGTGGGAGACTGCACAGACGTTTCGTACCTGAGCAGATGGTGTTCTGACATTTCCGCCTCCTCCTCCTTCGTGAGGCGCGTCCGGCCCGAGAGCCTCGACCCCTCATGTCCTTGTAGATGCTACCATGGTGTAAATATCAGCGATGCAGTAAAGACAGGAGGTCCTGCAAGGTCGTTGTTGTGTATGGACTTGTCAAAATCATTAGCATTTGTATGACCTCAACAATTTCTCACATTGTGTGACAGAAGAGGCCTGCAGGACACAAACTAGTCTTGCTATTTTTTCAACCTGCTGACCACTTTGTTAAACCCTTAGATGCACACATGCGGTCAAATATTATTCGAGGTGTTGATATTCTTAAAAATCTTTATAAAGAAAAATTGTATTATATTCATATTCCAGGTATTCCTCATTTAACGTGTTTGAGATATGAGGCGATCTTGTACTTTGTGTATGTTTACATGCATTTTGCATCCCAGGGTTAAGAGAAGTGCGTAGCTCTACACTAAGCCCAAAGAGGGAGAATAAAGAGGGATTGTTGACATACCATCCACAGTTTGATGCTCAGGAATTGAGCCATGTGTTTGTATCTGGCTAAGCGAAGACTGCTGAACGAAGAATGAATGAAGAAAATAAACACTTCACCTAACTTGGGACAATGTCGTGTCTACAGTCGCTCCTGCGGCCCGGCCATTCGCGATGTAAATGTCATGTTTTCCTCCTTGTTTTGAGAGGGGCTTCTCAGCTAACATCACGTTGTAGCCATGTTTACCCGGGTGTTCGCTCCGAGCATGCGCAGAGCGTGACTTCCTCACTTCCTGCTTTGCCCTGGCATCCCTCCGGCTACTTCTCACCGCGCCGCTCCCACGCCACATCTGCACACTCAGCAGCTCAAATCTGAGGTAAGAGCCCTCTAATCGAATGTCCAATTAATGAACAATTAAGCTTAGGTGTTACTTGTCTGCACACATTCCCTTTAAATCGCGCTCTCGTTTGACAACGGCCTTACTGTGCACCTGGACAATACCCCATGTCTAAATCACAAAGCAGTTTCATAATTTACAAATCGTTCCAATGAACGTGTATACGTGCAATTCTGGACTTCATTGATTGTTTTATCATGCACACGCCGAAACGCTTCGTCGATTGAAATAATTTCGATCACGCTAGTAACCTTGACACAACTTAAGACAGTTCTGTCAATCAGCCAAGGCGTGATGAAGTTCACCTAAAACCTGCTGAGTCACGGTGAGTGTGTGAAGCTCAGAGGCTTGGTCACGGTCTGTTTGCTGCTTGATAGGAAGAGTCAATATTTCATAGGATGGTGCTACAATCATTGATACAACACTCAGATTTTTTAGATAAGAATCGGGAGGAGGAATCTTTTATTGTGATTTCAGCAATTTACATTGTGCAGTGTAAATTGGGCAATGCCAAAATACTTTTTACGCAACTCAAAACTCACCTCAGTCCTTACCATGCTTTATGTGTTTCTCCTCCTCTCTGTCACAGCCATGTCTACCAAGGTCGCCGTAGTAACGGGCAGCAACAAAGGCATCGGCCTGGCCATCGTCCGAGCCCTGTGCCAGCAGTATGATGGGGCGGTCTACCTGACCTCCAGAGATGTGTGAGTACAGCAACAGCGTCTCATCTACACTAGTGGTCCCCAACCTTTACTGCGCCATGAGGGCATATCTTAGTTTTAGGCCACATAATCTGTGCTTGTCTTAGTCTCTACCCACCGAGGGTCGAGGGGATTCTAACCCCAGATTACAGGGTACTTTGTATTGGAAGTCAGTCATCCTAACATCTCATCTCAGTCTTAGGCCATCTCCTCTGTGCTTAGTCTTAGGACGTCTTAGTTTCAGGCCATCGAGCCGTCAAGGATGGGATTCAACCTCAGGTTGCTGGGTATGTTGCATTGGCAGTTAGTTGTCCCCACCACTAGGATGTCTCATCTGTGCTATCCTAGTCTTAGTTTTAGGCCATCTCACCTGTACTTAGTCTTAGGCCATCTTAGTCTATCTTGTGCTATCTAGCCTAGTCAGTCGTCCCAACCACTAGGCCATCTCATCTGTGCATATCCCATCTTAGCCTAGCCGTAGAAGGTGGGAACACGAATGAATGATTGAATGAATGAAACAAATCCAAATTTTCCTTTATTTAATCATGACCTCTCCCGGGGCTGACTGTAATTTTTTAGGTCAGTTTTTTAATTTCCACTGGTCTATGCTACTGAAAACATGTCGTCTGTCTCGTCTCCAAACTTTCAACATCTGTATTTCTGTTTTGGATGCAGGGGGCGGGGTCAGGCAGCTGTGGAGTCTTTGACGTCGGACGGGCTGAAGGCGATGTTTCACCAGCTGGACATCAACGACCTCAACAGCATCACGAGCGCTGCCGCTTACTTCAAAGACAAGTACGGAGGAGTGGACGTCCTGGTCAACAACGCTGGAATCGCTTTCAAACGTGGGTGGGACCGAAACGATCGGGCAACAGCCACCACTGCCTCCCTCACACCCTCATCGTCCCACCAGCACCGTCCTCCATGGATTGAAGTGCCTGAGGTCCTCATGCTCCTCTTGTCTCTGTCTATCTTTGCACAACTGCAGATAAAGACACAACTGCGTTCAGCATCCAGGCTGACGTGACCCTGAAAACAAACTTCTTTGCCACCCGTGACATGCTGACCCACTTCTTGCCCATCATCAAACCTGGAGGTACAACTGCCAGCCATGATGACAACACAACAGCTTTTATAAAATCTGCCAGATTTGTTCCTCAATGTGTTAATGTGTGTGTTGTAGGCCGGGTGGTGAACGTCTCCAGCTTCATGGGTGTCAAGGCCTTGGAAATGTGCAGCCCTGCTCTCCAGGAGCGTTTCCGCAGCGAGGACTTGACGGAGGAAGAGGTGGTGGGGCTGATGCAGCAGTTTGTCGACCTGACACAGAATGACGAGCACAAGCAGGGCGGCTGGCCGCAGACGGCGTACGGCGTGTCCAAGACGGGGCTGACGGTGAGACGGAAACCTCACATCCACCATCTCTGTCTTTACATCTTAATGTTGGATCTGTGTTACCATGTGTCTCTTTTGTCTCTAGGCTTTGTCCATGATTCTCGCTCGCCGTCTGATGAAGGAGAGGCCACAGGATCAGGTGAGCAAACAGGGAAACATCTGCTCAAATCTTTCTGTCACTGTAATGATAGATAAAATATAACAAATGCGAGTCCGTTACCAGTTGTAGTGTCAGACTGACGGTTGCCACAATTCTGTTTTCCATCTTCAGATTTTGCTGAACGCCTGCTGCCCAGGATGGGTTCGCACCGACATGGCAGGCCCCAATGCACCAAAGTCACCAGAAGAGGGCGCTATCACTCCAGTGTACCTAGCCCTGCTGCCAGCCGGCGCTACACATCCGAATGGAAAGTTTGTGTCTGACAAAGAGGTGCAGAAGTGGTGAGCGGGTGGCGGAAGCTCGTCTGTGTGTGGGTGTGTGTGTGTGTGTGCGTGAGTGTGAGTGTGATTGCAAATGACTTTTCAAAAACGGATCAACATCACTACAGAGCAATAGCAGATTGTGAAGATGGGAAATTTACTCTGAGCCTTAATGCTGCCCAGACTGTGTGTGTGCGTGTGTGTGCATGTGTGTGCATGTGTGTGTGTGTCAGATTAGGTCTGCTCAGAAACAAACATTTTCTTTATTTCTCGATCAAAGTGCCCAGTTTTGCCTCACAGGATTGCGATTAATGTCTTGAAATTATTTTCCTGTGTATTATATATCATTTCAACTCAACAATATTTTGCAATCTAATAGAACTACAATAAAATATACCTACTTTGGTTGTATGGAGTCAGTTCTGTTTTTGTTTTTCTCTGCCTTTTGTGTTGCTGTCTGTGTTTTTCCCCCCAGACCAAAGGAACCAGTTGGGATTTAAAAAGTGTAATCAAATCTAAATTATCTTGACAAATCTAAATGACTATAAATAAAGAATACTTATGTCACCACTTCCAAGGGAGGAGGCGTGGCCGGAGAGATGGCAGATTCGGCAAGCTGTAGCTTTCCATGCTAGGATTGGTTTACACTGTGTGGCCTCATCAGCTAGAAGCTAATTGCTAATAATACATTTTATGGTGACTGATTTGAAAATAGTCGCATAGGGAATGTATTTATGTAGGCACTACTCTTGTAAAATAAGACTGCTGAGTAAACATTGCAGACTGGAGGATGACAGGGGGAATAATGAAATAACAATATCGCCGTTCCCAAACATTCCTGGACGTTTTCCCATCAGCCCCTGCTCCCAGCTGGAAATCTGCCGTGGGAACTGAACCAAGTCATCTCAGTCCCACAGGCTCCGCAGCCCTTGTTTCTCTCTCTCCTCAGCTTTGACTGTTGAACTGCACCCTCCGTCCGTCCCTCTTGGCAGATTTGATCACCGTCTGTCATCGTAAATCAAGGAGCGGGGAGACGGAGAGGAGTAGGATTCCATCACGTGTGCTCAGGTGTGCCTGTTTTCTTGCCTGTGGCATTTGTTGCGCTTGCGGTCAAGCAAAGTATGCAGAAAGCGAGCTCGTCCCTCACCCTGTTATGTTTTCTGTGTAAACTTGTCACTTTATTTAAAAGCACAGCAATGACCACCAGGCACAGTCATACATTAGTGTACACAAAAATACCAGGCCTGGTATTTCTGTTCCAGTGAAATGAGTCAAAAATATGAAACTTAGATGCTGAACAAAAATATGACCTTCTCTTTAAAAACTCATTGGATGCAGCCATATCTGCTTTGGTCATGATGATTGATTACTTCAGAGACATACCGCCAGTAGCCCAAGCTAAACATGGAACTAGCAAACCTTCCTAAATTTCACCCTCTTTCCTTAACGCATTTCTCAAAGTGTCCACGCCTATTTCAGAATTTCACAATCTATTCTGATGTCATTCAATCAGCAACACGATGCTGATTGTCTTGTTTGGCTGCATGCATGCACATATCCAGCTCAAAAGGTCAACCTGGGCTTCTCAGCCTCTGAGCAACAACGTTGAGCATAACTACAGCCGTGCGCCACTCCCAATGGAAATCACGTTCTCATTCATTCTTCTACACACGGCCCGCAGATATCACGGCAGCCACTCTCTGCAGGTTTGATGGATGGTGTTTGAGCGCCGTGAGGAAAGCTGGACATGCTGATGCAGTCAACAGGAAACTTTGGACTCGCTCTGTTGATTGTGAAGGTTAAACTGATTAAAACACAACTATAAATATTCCAGCAGGGCCAAAAAGTGCTATGAGGCAGCAGTGAAACAGAGATATGAGTTCTACAATCCCCCTTGAGACAGAGTGTCCGAGAATGTCCATGTCTGGTTGGTGCCAGAGGCCGAATGGTGTTTTTAAAGAAGTAGACAGCCTCTGTGTTGTATCCCGCAGACTGTGGGCAGCAACTACACTCACGTGTGTGCAAAAAGGCACAGAGTAACAAGTGTGTGTGATGAGGAGTCACCAAGATCTCCACCATCGAAGGCTCAGAGGGTTTGTGGGCAGCAACAGGACGAGCCACGGTGCCCAGCAAGTTCATATGTGCTCAAAAACATCCTCTTTCAGAGAATGTTTTTTGCTCCAGGTGTTCCCCGAACACCTTGGTGAGGCCTTCAGAGGGACTCAATCTGAAGCCGCTGGTCCTCAGTGTCAACATCAGAGCATCGGAGCATTCCTCATGTTGACATCAGTGAACATTCTTCAGGAGATTGACAGACAGCAGCAGAACACAAACAGCTGACTGGATGCTTGGCTGGTGACGAGGACGTAAATTTCCTGAGATTCACAGAGTTTTAGGTTGAGACCAGCATCCAAACATGCAGATACTGATGTTTGATGAGCTTGGTTAGAACCTACAACAGTGTTCAGAGCCAAGAAATATAAGCAGTTGATATACTGTGGAGGTGAAGCATGAGTTAGTATTTGTGCTAAATGGGTCACTCTTGTGCCCCCAACTCTTAGATCACAGTCACATGTATCATTTCTATCATGAATCATGTCTTTGTCAAGCTATATAACGCATCAAACTGTGTGTGGGTATCTGTGTGCGTTGTATCCTCGTCAGCTCCTCCTCCTTCTAAACAGCAAGGTCGTCCGGTCTGGTTCTGCTGCTGCTTCCGCTGGTTTTGCTGAATCGTCGTTTGTCTTTTGGATACAGCCCCCCATCCGGGCACAGGTACGCCCCAACCGGGCCGCCATTCTGGATCTTGGTCGCCCCGGCCTCCCTGCCCCCAGGGCTGTAGCAGTTCGCCTCGCTCCTCAGGTAGGTCATGTCATGCCTCGCCTCCTCCTGTCCAGCTACGTAGCACTTCATCTGCAGGAAGTTGTCCTCCTCGGCAGCCGAGGCCATTTTGTGCTTCTCCGTGGCCATGTTCTCGCAGTTCTGCTGGCTTGCCAGTCCATGATTGGGGAATGGGTGGGACAAGAAGTGGGAGGAGCCCATGACACAATGGTTGAAGTCTGGGGGCGGAGTTGATGGCGGGGGAGCGGTGGAAGAGAGTTGGCGCACCAGTAAGGCTCGGGTGTCGGCGCTGCTCTTTTTTTTGACACACAGCTTCCTGAAATAAGTTTCACAAGGTTGAGTAAAGCAGCTTGGCTCATCAATTCAACAATCACCACGAAAGAAAACCTGTTTACCTGCAGCAGTGTCTCCAGGCCAGGTGTTGCAGCTCCAGGACGCTGAGCACCAGTGACACACCTGAGACCACCAACATGAAGACGATGAAGACATTTTTCTCCGTTGGCCTGGAGACGTAACAGTTGACTGGATGGGGGCACGGCCAGGCCTTGGACAGACAGAGGACCTGAGTCTTGATCAGAAATTCACTTCAAACTTATTTTGTAGTGGGGGGGGTTTAATCACCTTGCAAACATATAGAGGATAGAGGAAGATTCCATACAGGAAGTACTGGAGGCACAGGAAGAGGACCTGAGTGAAGACCAAACAGTTTCTTCGTTTTAGAATCACAAGGTTATCATAGTTGCAATAGTTGTACCACTTACTGGTAACAACACTGGAGGTAGTGGTAATAGTAGTAGTAGTAATGGGGGTGGTACTAGCTATGGTACAGGAAGCAGTAATGGTAGTAGTTGTACTGGCAGTGGTGGTTGTAGTGGTTGTAGTAGTGTAAGTAGTGGTAGTAGTGGTAGTAATAGTAGTAAGGGGTAGTTTTATGCCAAGCAGTTATAATGGCAGCAGTAGTGGTAGTATTAACAGTCGTATTAGTAAAGTAGTGGTGGTAGTGGTACTAGTAATAGAGGTGCTATGAGCAATGGTACAGCAGTACTGTAGTTTCAAAGGTAGTAGTATTAATAGTATCAGTTGAAGTATTAGAGGAAGTAGTACAGTAGTTGTGGGGGCAGTGGTAGTGGTAGTAGTAGAAGGGTGGTATTGGCAATGGAACAGTAAGTACTGTAGTTGTAATGGTAGTGGTGGCAGTAGTAGTGCAGTGGCAGAGGTAGTAATAGAGGTGGTATTGGCTACTAGCAATAATAAAGTGACTGGTTGTAATGGTAATAACAGTGGATGTAGTGGTAGTGGCAGTAGAAGTAGAAGTAGTAGCAATAGAGGTTGTATTAGCAATGGTGGGGTAGTTGTTATGGCCGTAGTAGTGGTTATAGTGGTGGTGGGCATCGGTGTTCATCGCGGGTGTAGCTCCTTACCTCCATGACGCTTCTGATGAGGATGCTGAGTATGTAGGTCTGTAACAGCGCCCCCCTTAAACGGACTCGCCCACCAGAAGGACTTTCCCGTTTCTCCTTTCCTCCATCCTTGTTGCCCCTCTTCTCCTCCCCGTCCTTGTCTCCTCCACCTCCTCCTCCCCTCCCTCCTCCTTTGTCACCCCCGCCTGGGTCTTCCTCTGCCGTCCCTGCCCGCTCCTCCTCCTCCCTGCTCCTTTTCTTCTCCTCCCTTCGCACAGTGTGCATGGCGTGGCCCATGTAGATCAAACTGGGCGTGGAGACAAACACTATCTGGAGCACCTGGAGCACAAGAGGTCACTCATGAGGTGATGATGAAGGGGATTTCCAGGAGCGGACTGAGCGATGGTGCAGACCCAGAGAGATGTAAAGGAGGTTAGTTACCCAGTATCTGATGTGTGCGATGGGGAAGGCCTGGTCGTAACAAACGTTCTCGCAGCCCGGCTGCTCCGTGTCGCAGCTGAAGTCCTCCTGTTCGTCCCCCCACGACGACTCGGCGGCTGTTCCCAGCACAAGGATACGGAAGATGAACAGGATGGTCAGCCACACCTGGGCACCCAAAATATAACCCCAAACAATAAATCACACAGTTGTTCCTGCAGCTTGAAACTTATCACAGATTAAAAGGTCACATCCAATAATGACACAATGGCCTTTGGCTATTTGTTCCCGATATGCAGGCTTACTTTGCCAACAGAGGTTGAATGTTCCTGCACTTCCTCTAGGAAATTTCCCAGAAGGCTCCAGTCTGCCATAGCCAATCACAGCACTGCGTTGATTTCGGAGACAACCCCTTTGGAGATCGCTCAGCAGTCTGTCGCACACACACCTACGTCGCAATCAGAAGGCACACAACACGCAAAAAACACAACAAAAACAAAACATTGATTGATGTCAACAAGCTTGTTTGGTCTGGGAGACAGATAACAGCCATGCTAGCATGTAAATAAAACTATGCATGTTTATGAATCGCGCTGTTAATGACAGTGAGGTCCACCCATCCTGGGGAGTAATTGTAGCTCTGTGTGTGTGTGTGTGTTACTATACTATGTTGACATGTGCTGCCCTCCACCCTCTCCGTGACCTCATTAGTAAAACGTCTGTGCCCATGTCTCAGTTTAGCCCAAGACTCTGTTCCCACAGTCCTTCTGGGTGTCTCGAGGGAAGGAAATTGCACACACACACATATACACACACACACACACACACACTTGTGCCAAACATTGTGCGACACCAAGGATTCACAATGGTTGACTGATAAGTCCTGAGCCTGGCACTCCATGTGATGATCACAAGACATTGTAATCACGTGATCAAATCTTATTTTGATGCCATGCCATGTTTTGATGCAACAACTAGGCTCTCTCTCTCTCTCTCTCTCTCTCTCCCTCTCGCTCTCTCTCTCTCTCTCTCTCTCTCTCTCTCACACACACACACACTCACACACTCACTCATTCGCACACACACAACTGTCCCGTAACTCTTAAATTTCCTTTAAATGTCCCTCCCTTCCTGTTTTTGACAAACACACAGTAACTTTCAACCCACTGAAGCACAGTAGTGTGTTTTGGGGCATGCGGGTGTGTGTGTACATTTGTGTGTGTGTGTGTGTGTGCATGTGTGGGTGTATGGGTGTGTTTGTACATGTCTTTGATAAGCGACCCCAGCATCATTAATAACAATATTACTTCCTTGAGTAGACCTTTCAGGTTGACCTTTTCAGTGTATGTATGTGAGTGTGTGTGTGTGTGTGTGTGTGTTGCCGCACACCTTTAACTATTGTTCGGCTTACACACACACACACAAACTCACACACACATACACAGATGCGTGCCAACACACACACGCACACGCACGCGCACATATATACACAGACAATAGAAAGGATGGGGTGATGACATTTCTGAGACCAGAGGATGTTTTTAATCAGATAATGTATTATACTTAAAACTTCAGCTATTAATACACTGCAATTATGTATAAACAAACAAGATAAGATAACAGCAACACACCATCATTCAGAATGAATGCAGATGGAGAAACCCCTTTCGAAACTGGCTGGACGTGAGTTGTGAGATATGAGATGTGAGATTTTTGGGATGTTTCTCCATTCGGCCCTTTGAATATGCTGCTTCTGTGCGACATTTGCTTTAGTTTGATTAGAATCAATCAGTAATCTGTCAGTTTTCATCCAGATATGAGGACTAGCGATGATATACAATACTGTAGTATTGTACTGTATTGATGTAATTCTGCAGCAGAGAAATGTTTTTTACTTTTGCTACAATTAATCACTAACATACTTTTACACACACACAGACTCACCTGTTGCAATCGGCTAGCGGTGCAGATATGACAGGTATACGCTTTTATTGGATGCCTTTGAGCAAGGCACGTCCCTCTGTCCCGAGAAGGCCCTCAGACCGCAGCGATGCTGAGGACAAGGCCGCTGCCGAAGCCAATGTGTGTGTAGCGCTGATAGTAAAATCCACAGTGAGACAAGGTGTGTGAGTGTCCAACGCTGGCGTGAGACGGTGTGTGTTCGTCCAGGCCGAACAGCTGAGCTAGCAGATATTCCCAGTCAGAGAGAAAGAGATGGATGAGCGAGCGGCTGAAGACGAGCGGAGAGAGACGGGTCAGTGTGTGTGTGTGTGTGTCCAGATCCCTGAACTGGACTGTGAGTGTGTGTTTGACTGTGGCTCGATCCAGCCGCTACCCCTCCTCCCTTTCCTCCTGCTCTCTCTCTCCCCCTCTTTCTCCCCCTGTCGCTGTCTCTCTCTCCTCCTCTCTCTCTGTCCCTCACTGTCTCTCTCTCTTCCACTCTCCCTCTTTCTCCCTGTCAGCCGTCATTTTCATTTCTTTTTTTCTCTCATCCCCTCAGCCACTTTTATCTTCCTCCATTCCCTCTTCGCTCTCTTTTTAGTGTCTATCTCTCCCTCTCCTCTTTCCCTTGTCTCTCTCCTTACTTGGCTACTGACTCATGAAAACTCAGTAAATCCATCAATAGGAAAGGATCAATACTTTGTGATGCCTTCCTCATCATCATCATCATCATCATCATCATCATCATCATCAGGCCTTAGACTTTGATTTACTGCATTTCTCTTGACTGTGTTAAGGTAAAAACAAAAATCTTTGTTTCAACATCAAACTGCATTAAAAATCTTTCCAACAGCAGGAAGTCTCCCCCGCACCCTCTCTCAATCTCTCTCCATCCTCTCTTAATCACTCTCTCTCTCTCTCTGTCTCTCTCTCTCTCTCTCCCTCCTTTCTGTCTTCATGGTGTATATCTACACAGGAAGCCAGACTGGTGCCTTGCTGCCTGCTATTCAGTCTACACTGTGGGTGTGTATGTGTGTGTGCGTGAGTGAGTGAGTGAGTGAGTGTGTGTGTGCGTGTGTGTGGTGTCTACCATCTAGAGGAAGTTGCATATTGTATCAGGACACAATGGTCGCGGGGTCTAGGCCTGCATTCCTCCCTTTCCATTCTTCTCTGTATTTAAAGCAAGCACACTTATTTCAAATCAAGTTGAACAATAAAGGTGAGTAAGCTGCTTCAATAAGCTTTTGTGCGATCGAAAGTGGATTTAAGCACATTGTTATGACATTTATTACCTACCACACCTACCATCATTACCTGTGGATTAATGTAGTCTGATATTTCAATCATGTTTACAGGGCATCCTTGAGGGTATCTTAAAATCATAAGCTTAAAGTCATAAGCGTATAACTGTCCTGCCTCTAATTTGGATCATGAACCTGACAATTTTTCTGCCACTCCTAAACCCACAGGCGCTTTTGTTACGATCCTCCTGCGTTTTTCCTCATTCCGTCTGAGACGCACAAGAACTCCGCCAGGGTGAACAAGGGCAGGGTTTCCCTACCGTCTCTTGGCTTGGTGCAGGATCCGGTGCTTCCAACATCGGACCTGCGGGGGTTGGCCACGTTGGGATTCCCGACATGTGACTGCAGCAGCTTCATCAGCTGCATGAGGCCTTGAAACCCTCTGGATTCTTCGATGAAAGGCTGCCCGACCACATTCAGGCAGTGTTAAATCCCGTCAGTGCGGCGCCTCTGGTGACTTACACGCTAACTCAATGTATCAACATCTTTTTTTTCTCAATCAGTTTCAAGCTGTGCCTTGTGGGTAGCATGTTTGAAGAAACATTCACTCTAAACCACGGCTTACCATGTGGCTGACTGCAAGGATTACTTGAGGTAGCTGCGAGACATGTACTTAAATGTAGGACATGTTTAGACCTGTGCGGAGTAATTACGATTGAGCAATCTCCTCACTTAGGATTACGACTACTACTACTACCACTATCGTTATTATTATCATTATTGTCATTATTACTAACAAGTGATGTCTGCAATTTTGTTATTGGGAAATTAGTGTCAAACAGGTCCTGTTTAGCCCTTCATAGTACTCAGAGCCTATTAAGTAGCCCTCAGTCTCAAATTAGTTGGTGACCCCTGGTATTAACTTGTAAGGATAGACTCAAGATATTCTTGTAATATCTCAAAAAATCAGTTTATTGCAGATATACAAATACAAAAACTTCTGCATTCTCATGGCAAGAAAAAAACCACAAAGTCGTCGCATGACAGAATATTATGAAAATAGCAAAACTGACCTTTAAGCACATTTAGGCAGTGTTAGCGGCCAACAACACATCACGTAATGAGCTACACACACTGCAGTGCAGTTTGCTATGAAAAGCAGCCTGGTTGAATATAAAACTACATACAGTCCCACAGAGCCCCAACCTACAAACGTACTGTAATTGTGTGCTTGGTTTTATCTCGTAAACTTCCCGCGCTGCTAACACGCGTTCATCTGCAGACGTTAGCTCCAAGGACCATCGTGGGCCTGAGAGATACGGAGTCCTTTGTTAGAGTTGGACCAGAACATCTTGTCACCGTGCTGAACACATGTAGCAGCGGTCCACTCCTACACCCCTGGACCCCCTCGACCCACCAGCGCCACCCGCCCCCGACGCCAAGAGGTGTCGCAGCACTCGGCCCAAGGCGCGGATTCCTCAGATAGCGTTTGTGATGGAGCGCAGGGAAGTGAAAATGGAGGAGGAATTGGGGGCTGCAGCGGGTAAAGGCTCAGAGCATTAACGGGGTGGAGGATGGGGGGGAGAGGGGGAGAGCAGAGGAAGAGTGTGAGCAGACCTCTAATTCCTGTCATCGTCCCCTGTCCTGCCTCTCACACTTCGAATTTGTGCGTGTGTGCGCGTGTGTGTGAATATCGCCAAGTCACTGCATGTGTCACACCTCTGCTATCGTTTTGCAATAGCTTCACAAGAGGAGCGATAACATACCTTCCCTTAAAAAGAGCGAAAATAAACGCATCATTCACGCGCAAGCAGAACACACACACACATAAACAGGCTGAGGGCCAACGCACACACACAAGCAGCAGCTGACCTATTGTTTCTATTTTTAGGATGCGCTCCACTGGTGTCAGCGAGCACACCAGTGGGGCGAGTTTATCTGTACCTCAGCACCTCATATGACAAATCCCCGAAATTCCCTCAAATCAATTGGAGAGCAGGACCTTGACTGTGGAGAACCTCAACAGACCCCAAGAAGAGGAAGCGGAGGTTAAATACAGTAATTTGGGGAAAATACCACCCACAGTTCAGTACCTAAAAACCACAATCCGATGTAAACACAGGGTGGCTTCGCCTCTCAACTTTGGACATTTTGTTTGGATGTCTCAAAAGAGGAGGGTAAAACTTTGGAAGGTCCTTCTTCTAACTTTTGGAGGACGCAACAGATTTTCATTATTCTCTCGCTTCTAGGAATGGTCCCCCCTGCTTTCTATGGGCTGCACGCTGTAAACGAGGATACGTTGTGGCAGCCTGGAGCAGTGGTGACCACATGAGCAAGACATGGAGGAGAGGGATAGAGCGAGAAACAGAGTGGGAGAGAGAGACAGAGAGATATTCATTAGCTCATCATTGGCTCTGTGACATCTCTCGAATTCATCTCCTTCAACCTCAGCTCCTCGCCACCGTCTTCCTTGTCAGTGGTGGAGGGTCCCCGTGACTTTATCAGAAGCGTGTCCCACCGAGCAGGGATCCTGCCTTTCTTGATGAGCGAAGATATGAAGTAGGAGGAGACCACGGTGACCACGAGGGTGATCAGCATGCAGCAGGTGTTAATGGGGACGTGCTGGACGCATTCGCCGTCCTCGGGGTTGCATCCGTTAAAGCGGATGACCGCTGGCAGCCTCAGCAGCGGCTCCCCCAACAACAGTCTGGTCACTGCCCCTACAGTCCAGCCCACAACGGCCCCGTAGCCGTTGGAGATGTTAATGAACAGCACGCAAATCAGCTGGGGAAAGATCATGATGTAGACCATCATGGTGCACACGCTCCAAATGTGCATGATGCTCTGCTGCACGGTGCTGAGCAGCGAACCAAACACGCCAATGATTAACACGGTGGAGCGGATCACCCACTGCAGCTCCCTCTGGGATGCCTGCACAGAGAGAGAGGGGGAGAGGGTTAGTTAGGGTTAGGATTAGCACAGAGTAAGCTAGTGACCTCGTGTGAGATGAATTGTTGAAAATCTCGAGGACTTTCCCTTCAAGATACTGCTGAGTTTCTGTTGAGAGAATTTAAGGAGCTTGATGGGTGGCCTGAACCAAAATACAGCTTCAAGTCTAAGGGTACATCATCATAGTGACCTCTAGTGGTAGGAGTACCCCACTGCCATCATCAACGGTGCAGTTTCTGGCCTCCAGGTGGACAATCATTCTTTTAGCACGGGTGGTGGGCTTGTGCAGAGCTTTGAATCATAGCGATACTAACAAAACTGACACCTGCAATGACTCAGCAATCTGTGATAGTTTTCAACCACTGATGGAGGAGGACTTTCCTCACCTGAGGCCTGAGAATTTTATGGTAGATGTTGGACGAAAAGACTGACGCCGCTGCGAGCAAAGACGAGTCGCATGATGACATTGCAGCAGCTGCGATGGCGCCGATACCGATGACAGAGATGAAGGGTGGTGTGAGGGTCTGGAGGCAGATGGGAAGGATGAAATTGGAATCCCCACGTTCCAGTGGTGATGGAGAGCCATAGGCAGTCAGGTTCCAGTCTGTGGCATGAGGATGAGAAGTGAGGCGGATCCAGACAAGGAGAAGCAGCAGAAGAGGCTAGACGCAGAGAGTGTCTCACCTGTGGATGCGGCCGTTGCTCCGATCAGAACTGGAGGAATGGTGAAGGCGACGACCAGCGAGGCAGCAACAAAGCAGCTGACCTTTGCCGTGGAAACGGAGCAGGCCGACAAAGTTCTCTGATGGAACTCCTGGAAGCCGAGACTTCCGAGACTCTGGAGGCCACAGAGGTCAAAGCAGAAGAACAAGAAAAACGAGTCGCTCAAATTGAACACCAGACACCTGAATACATGCCCAACTATGCTGGGCTCAAACCAGGCACTCATCACTTCTGTTACTCAATGAAAATGTGCTGATCATTTAGCATACCAGCATGCACAGGGTGTCTATCCAGCTCCACACCGAGTGCACATCCAGCGAGCCGGACCAGGGACCTTGGGAGTTGTTATGGAAGGTCTGGGTGATGTCCGAGGAGGTGGGACTGGCGAGGACAAACGGGAAGCAAACGCACTGCAGACACAAGTAATGGACGCTCAGCGGTCTCACAGAAGTCCTCAGAATGTTGATCAAGGGTCCGCGAGATGGAGAAAAACTCACCAAGCTGACAAACATCAGGCCGAGCTGGATGATGTCGGTGTAAGCCACGGAGTAAAGACCTCCCAGCAGCGTGTAGAGGATAGCCACAGCAGCAGAGATCCAGATGCAGGCACTGTAGGGAATATCCAGGATCACAACCATGGTGGTCCCTGAAAAAACATCTTTGCGGCTCAACAGTTGGACAACAAGTGTGCAGAGGAAACGAGATTCTGGCGATGCTCCATCCGCAGAAGCCGACGTAGGTCCCAATAGGTCCATTGCACCTTTTGATGCTTGCATTCTTTCAAATACTGATTTAAAGATCTAGAAAATATAAGCATTGCTACGGCCCATTCGGGCCTCAGTATCACTGCTTTGATGCAAATCGGGGTATTTTTGCAACATTTCACAACATCCCCTCAGATCAGCGGTGTCACAAGACAACAGATTGACAAATACAGGCAAAGTCGACTTGTTCGTATTCACTTACCCAAACTAATGAACACTGTAGTGACCCACAAAATGTTGTTCACGAGTGATGCCAGACACAACACGGTTGCTGGGACTTTTCCATATTTGATCTGGAAAGGATCCAGCATGGTCAGATATTTCCCGTCTCTCATGGGCTCAGCAAAGAAAAGTCCACCTTAATCATCAGACAAAGACACATCTGGCTCTGTAAGTGCTGTGTCCCCACAGGGCCTTGGACGGGGTTCATTTCTATGTCATTAAGAGGGCTAAAACGTAAAGGTAAACGTACCCTAAGGAGTCTTTGAAATCTCGAGATGCACTCGACACAATTAAACATAAAATAAGCACACGGAGGCCACGGCAAATGTTTAATATGTGTTGGACATTATTTTGATGCCGACTGCTCCAACTGGACCTCTCCTGGGTGACTCGCGATGACGTCACCGACAGTGGCGGGAAAATTTACATCTCGTCCGAGGAATTTAGCTGTTTTGTCTTGCGCGTATATTTCTGACAAACAAATTCATGCAATTTATTTCGAAAAAAGACCCGACTCACCGATGATAAATGCCAGCGTCATTGACAGAGGGAGGAGGAGAGCCCCGACCAGACCTGTGGATGGGTTATAGACCATCTCTGATATAGCGAGAAAGAAGCCTCCTCCGATCCAGGTAGCTGCAGCCGCAACATGTCGATAAAGGAAACAATAGAGGTTTAATGTGGAAATACAATCATCTCAAAACAAGGAGGCGACAGGAGCGCTTGGTTTTACTGTGGACAACTAATGCTGGGACTCTGCAGCGGGAGGGGAGCAGGTAAGAGAGAAACTTTCTTTTCATCGGCCAATAGTCAAATAGCCCCCGCAGCCCCGACGCATTATTTGAATGAGGATTAAATGTTCTCTGCAAGCTCACCTGTCATGGTAAAGATCCCCACCACCTTGTTGATGCTTCGGTTTCCCAGCAAAGCCATCTCCATTTTGCCAGCATTCTTTTTGCGCTCCATCTTTTTGGACTTGAACGACGCCCAGATACCGACCGCTAGGACCAGCAGGTAGAAGACCACCATGCCGATGACGCCTGGGATGTTGACCGCCATGATTTCTTGTTGACTTTACCTTCATTGAATCATAAGCCAAGATGTTGTCAGGTCACATCACCGGAGTATTCCGATCTGAGCCAACGGTCACGAACGAGCCAACAGCTATTATCTTCCTTATGGGAGGCTGGGCTGATCATTCCTCATTTCAGCACCGATGCCAAGTCAGTAACTTTCCATCCCGCGTGTGCACTTGTGGGTCTGTTGCTGCGTTTCAGTTGGCAATGACGCGCACAGAACAATGGTAGTTCATATGGAGCAGAATAAGGAACCTGACTTGCAGCTCGAGAACAGCGTGTATGACATGGTTAAATCAAGAGGAAAACACCTCTATATTTACAGTACAAATAGGACTGGTGGTATATTGGATAATACTGGTGACATGCATGTCACCATTTTTATCGTGAGCTGAATACACATATTCAGCACGAGTGATTGCACTTTATATTTCTGAGAAAATTAATAGTAACCATTCTCAGCCGTTAGGAGGTAGTTTCCATAATTACACTAATCTTTGCTTTTTCATCTTGTCACATCTGTGCATCACAACAGACTTCAGCAGGCCACCAACCACTAGGAGACAGAGAAAGTTCAGCCGAATGATAACCTAAACAAGTTTACGTTATTTGTTGGCATAGTACAACTGAAGCCACACGGATGATTGCTGTCAAAGTTGACCCAGGCCCAGAGCTGTCAGTCAGGCTGACAAATCAGGTCTAACAACAATGCCTCATGTGGTCACCTCAGCCCTCCACTTTGTTCCCTCAGCCGATCTGCAGGATGTCCTCTGTTGTGGTTATCTTCAGTCACACCAAATTACTGACGATTCCAAAAAATGAAAGTTGAAACCACCAAGGCATGCGCGCGTTTTGTAATAACAGGATGGAAAAGTACTGAGACGAGCGTAGTACTTTTCCACAGACAGTAGGATTTTTTTGTACTTCGATGGTGCTTGAAGACAATGAAGACTTTCAGGTTTTGCTATACTAATTCCTGTGATTAACTTAGAGGGGTGCATGTGTTCATGTAAAGATCACACTTGACAGCATTGATCAATTTTTTGGAGAGGAGCAATACTTTTGAGAAACCATCGTCTTGTGTAGTTTTTCTGCAGAGTTCAATCACCTTCATCATCTGCTTGTAACTAAGGAATTTATTTTACCTTCAGATTCTAAACGGTGTTGAGTCTATGTAAGAGACTGAGAGTAACTCAGCGACCTTATCCTGAGGCAAAATATCTCTGCCAAAGCTTAGCACATAACTTCGGGTCCTTCTGTATAATCGGGGTGGCGTGCTGTCATTTGGAACAACTTTGTAACTGAGTTTCCTTATGTCACTTCGCTGGACAATATTATCATATAAAATAATATATAAATATTAGATTAGGAGTATATATTCATGGAATTATGTCTCTATGAATAGGATTATATACTGTATCTTTCCAAAGTTCTTTGGAATTGGTCATCTTATCTTATTGAATAAACATTATCTACTCATAATCCTTATACACATCTTTGAATTCTATCATTTCTGAAATATCTGTGCTGTCAATCAACCCCAGCTTTATTTCTCCCGGACTGACACCTCGACACCTCAATCGAGTTTTTTGTCCAGTCACTGATACTTGTGGAAAAACCAGAATTGCTGGTCAACTGATGGGTAATATTTCTTCACCACACCTGTTTGACTGAAAATGAGAATTCGGCATGTTCACACTCAAAACAACAGCCAAGATATCAGCTGAGTTTCATCAGTAACTTTCCAGTTATTCACTTGCCAAGACATGTTTTGTCAATATTCCTATGGTGGTGCTGCAGTGCAGCGGAGCAGTAAGAGACAATCTCCAAGTTCATCTCATCGTCACACTTACAAAAACCTTCATACAACTGTGCAAGCATTGAGACAATCTTAAGATTTTGACGTTGATCGACCCTGAACTACAAGATCGCCGACATTTGCGACCACTGCGGTGCACTTAGTCTGCTACTGTATGGGAATTGCATTTTAAAGTTTGAATGCAAACAGAGTGAAAAAGCGATATGCAAACAATGGTGAAGCACAAAGAAACCCCTGTTATAAATGCAATAAGACAACAACATGGATCTATGGGGAGTTTCCTTACCTGGGTGTTCTTGTCCTCTCAGCTAGAGCAAAGTGTGACCTGACTTTGAAGGGCTGCACTAGCTACAGCTGTTGTCCTGTTGTGGGTGTGTTTTATTCCCTGAGGTGTTGTGCATACTTAGGAGTTCCTTGAAAAGGGGGGAGTGCAACAATTCTGAGGAAATTTCTTTGAAATGAGACCCGAGGTTTGGAAACATAGGCAGCACTTTAAGAAAAATAAGATAAGAAAAGTTGAACAGTCCTGATTGCTTAAAGGAAAGTCACAACTGAAGTCATCCATTCTAGAAACATGCTTGACTTTCTTTTACTGAGTAACTTAATTTAAGTAATTATGAAGTGATTACACCCCCATTTCTCTCTATTTGATTTGGATTTTTGATCGCTTCTCTGTGTTTGCTGTGCTGAGAGTATGAATGCTAAATTGGACAGGACTGTGTCATTGTCCTGGCACAATGGAGGCTGAATCAGCTGCAGAAGCCACTTACACTAGTTTCAGGTATGAAAATCAAATCAAGTGGTTGTCAAACTAATATCTGACAACTGGTATAACCTGAGGTGAATCCCTGTTTAGACAATCATCAGTCATGAGTCCCATGAACATGTACTTGACAAATGGTGATGGGAGGAGTCATTAGATATGAAATGTTGTATTTTTCCTTTCACTGACGGGTCTGGTAATCGGCAACACTTAAATGCTCATCCTACACTTGCTGAAGTGTTAAGTGAAAGTCGGCACCTGGAGATCAGACACCCCTGTGAGTCGCTGTGGAAATATCTTATCTGAGAAATAAGAATATTGTGGACTGACAATAAATCATGTCAGTATTGTCGATATTGTGTTTCTGTTCCTGTTTTTGCTGAGGCCTGCACCACCAGATTGTGACAGCAAAGGCATAGCTAACCCACGCACATCCTGATTTGTCATTGTCATTGACATTGATCTTAAGGGAAAATTAAGGTAAAGGATTCAGAAATGAAGAAAAATCCTCATGCCACATGTTACGCGCAGCTGATGTCTCATAGGAGACAGAGAGCAAGACTAAGACCAGTAGATGGAGCCCATAACCAGGTAATGCTCATGTAGGAGATACAAACATGTAATACTTTGCTTGAAGAATTGTAATAGTTAACCAATTGATATTCTACATGATGATGCCATAATGCAAGGTTAACGCGTGGTTGTAATGACTGCGGAATAGAGTGACCTTGTTTTATTTTGACAAAATGAGACGTACGTATCTAAGGGCAAATCAGATAAATCATCAACAATTGTGGAAACTCCAATGAGAAGATGTGCCGTTTGGACGTCACCGTCCTGGGAGAAGATAGCGAGGACGCGCAGGCATCGTTATCTTCTCTCAGCATTGCAATTCATTGCCATGTGCATGATGCCTGGGGTCAGCTGGCTCTCTCTAGGGTGTTTCGTCAAGGAGACCTGCATCTGGCAAGATGTCTTCATGAGGGGTGGGGACTTCTCCAGCTTCAGGCTATGGTAAACATTTTCCTAAGTGGCCAGCCCAGTTCTGCACAGCAGGCTTGAAGCACCCTAGGACACACTCCATCAGGGCCTGCTGCATTCCTTAGTGGGGTGCTGGGCAATTTGGTGAAGCTGCAGGGCTGAGGAGTTGTTTTGTTTGCTATCACGCAATTGATTCATCAGCAATTTTAATGACAGTGTTGCTGGCCTAGGTAGAGAAACTGGAATAGTAGCTAGGTCGAAAGGGAAGGTTAACGAGATGGTGGTGACACCTGCCATAGCGTATGATTTACAAATAGATCTGTCTGGATCTGTCTAAGAGACAGGGGGCTGAGCTGGTAGTGACAATGATAAAGATGCTTAGGTGTTCCCGGGGTGTGACCAGGTTAGACCAAATGGGAAATGGGGCTATTGGAGGGACAGCTGAGGTGGACGCATTTGGGGAGACGGTCAGAAAGGCAAGATTGAGATGATGCGGTCATGTGCATGGGAGATATAGTGGATATATTAGACAGAGATGAGGTTGTCAGGTGGGAGGAAAAGAGCAAGACCACACTGGAGGCTCATGGATGTAGTAAACGGTGTTGAAAGACTGAACATATTTTTTATAGACGTCAAGGAGGTTAAGTCGTATTGGCTGTGGTTAATTTGGTCGTGTTGCCCTTTAATGCAGCCGCTAGCGGTTCACGGTGATTTCCGCTCTCTGCCATGACGTAACAGATTCGTCCTACTCGGATCCGATTGGTCCATTTCAAATCGCACCGCGGCACCACTGTGTTGTGATCACATAGCGCCCAAAGAAACGATATAACCCTCCGAGCCAAATGAACAAATAACACACGTCGTAAGTGACTTTTCTCTCTTCCGCTAATCCTACACGCGTAGAGAACATGTTTTCATACGCTTACGGTTGAATGTGTTTCTGACGTCGCTGTCAGTTGTCGCTGCCTAGCGATAGCGGCTAACCTTAGCAGGGCTCGCACGACGCCCAGGTGCTAGCGTCAACAATAATTTCTAACCTTTTGCTACATACAAACGAACGAACCTCGGTTTAAGATGCAGATATTGGCTAGCAGAATTTTAGAGGGGCTTACAGTGTACACAACGAGTCTAAACATGCTGACAGGCGTCGTTGTCGTGTAACGAGTTCAACAACGACTGTAATTGTGATATCACAATTCCATGGAAAGGAGCCCCAACGCCAGTGACGGGCAGCCAGAAGAGGCAAGTGAGGCAGAGCCTCAGCTGTCATCATGACAAGAACAAACAAACAAACAATGATAACATAAAATTTATATTTGTTTACTGACGTTAGGCTAACGCCCCATAAAGATAACCTGTCAGAGCTCATCCTTTCGAAAAGTTTACTCGCGCCGTTACAACTGCGTCGAGTGATAAGATTGACACTGCTCTCTGTGGTGTTTGACACTCATGCTGGACCATTTTGTCCTTCGTTGTCTCATTGCAGAAGATGGATTTTGGTCAGAGTAACAAGGCTGACAGACTGGGCATACCAGATGGCAATAGCTCAAGGATGGAGACCTCCACTGACTTCTCCACCCTGCCCGACCCACAGGTATGTATACAGAGAGCAGAAGCAAGCCCAAAAACCAGTCAAAGTCATTTCTCCACCTCACGCCATAGCTTAAAGTGCAAATATCTACGTAAGGAATCATTACAGCATTTCTAAGTCAGATTAAATGTGAAAAGTGATTGTGTATTTTTCCTCTCACTGTCTATGTGTGAATATGTGTGCTGTTTTCATGTTTTTAATTTAGTTTGATGAGCTGCTGACGGTTGAATATCTTCTCTTGGATGAATTAAGTATTATTTATCTATCTATCTGAATGCATCCCAGTGTGTGCAGCCACCCATCGTTGAGGGGAGAGAGCATTTGCAGGTTTACCTGCGCGTCCGACCCTTTACCTCAACAGAGCGCAGCAGCGGGGAAGCACAGGTAACAGAAAACTTCTACAACCTTATAATTTACATAATATCACAGTGTTTGGTCGAATAGATAATTTCAAGAACAATACAAAAAACAAAGCAATAACATTCAAACACTCATACCTGTCAAATTGCGGCGTGGAAGTCCGCACGTAGAGATCAGGGACGATATGAATTGCTGAAGCAGTGTGTATGTCTCATGAGATTACTTAAGCGCGCCCTTTTATGTCAGGGACGGCTGTGGCTCTGTACCAAGTGTTATTTGCTGCAATCGGAAATGAAAATTTATACAATTGCAGCTTGTTATTCAGAGTAATTCTAAGGTATCACGATGCTGGAGAGTTGGGGGACAGACAAACAAAAAAAGCTATCTTACTGAAAAAACTGGCTGTAAAGATTGTCGTATGGTGTAGTATTATCTTGCGTTTGGTAATTGCACACTTTATTCTCAGACTGTGGAAACTCTTGCTAATGAAAGCTGAAACAGTTAAACTTTGCTTTTATTTTTGATGCTACGTTCATTAAATGTAATATGCATTTGCCGCTATTATTGCTCCTATCATTCTTATTATTGATCAGTGATTGTCATCTTATTGTCTGAGATCCTTAACTCTGTTATTCCATTTTACACTTTGCAACAATGTCCATTTCCCCACCATGTGGACAAATAAATATCTTACCATATCCTCTCATCCTAGGGCTGTGTGACCATCGAGCCCCCAGATGTAGTTTTGCTGAAGCCTCCCAGTTCTTCCGTGTCGGCTCGATTGAGTTGTGATAAATCACCTCTACTTGCTGGACAGCACTTCCAATTCTCTCAGGTCAGCCCAGTTTAATGGAAGCAAATAACTGCATCCTAAACAACTCATACCGTCTTCCTCACTAATTCAGATATTTTTCGTTGATAAGACTATTTTTTGTAGTTTCTGTTATTCACTCCAAAAATGAGTGTGTGTCAGCTAAAGAATCTTGGTGTTTGTTCCTGATATCCACCCCAAATTCGAAGGTCTATGGCCCTGCGACCACCCAGAGTGAGCTGTTTGACGGCACAGTGAAGGACCTCGTACGAGATGTCCTGGAGGGAGGCAACTCCTTGGTTTTCACCTACGGTGTCACCAACGCTGGAAAAACCTTCACATTCTTAGGTCTGCTGTTCACCATCCTGCAGCAATTTCTCTACATGATGTGTCACAGATTGAATCTTTGAAAGTGGCAGCATAAAAAGAAAGGGCAGTAACATAATGCCGCAGACACAGCTGACACAGCTGTAAAAGTATACCTGCACCTGTAACACCCACAGTTTGAGACTTGCTGACGCTGTAAATTGTTCACAAGTGTAACAGAGCTGAGTTCAAAGAAAGAGTTCAGTGGGATGATAACAATCATGCAAACTACTGTACTCTGACATGTCACATTACACACCTTTGAAAGATAAATGAATGCATGTATGCAATGTTAAGGTCAATTTTAAGGATTGTTCCCCTGCAGGTCCAGATGAGGATGCTGGCATCCTGCCCAGATCTCTGGGTATGATCTTCAGCAGCATCGAGGACAGGATTTTTACTGAGATGACTGTGAAGCCTCACCGCTGCCAGGAGTTCACCCGACTCACCCTCGAGCAGCAGGCTGAGATGGCATCGTACAAGAGGAACCTGTTCAGACAAGTCAAAGAGGTGAACACATACACCTCTGCAATATGTTGAAAGAGCTATATGAAACGATCCCTCATCAGTCAAACAGATAAGTATTTGCGTTTCTGATTTGTTGTAATTCTCTGTGCCTTGTAGACAGAGCGAAGCTGTACCAGTCTCCTAGCTCCAGCATCCAGCACTCTCCTTGAAGGCAAGATTAGGATTTGTCTTCAAGTTGTCATCGGTTTATCATTGTCTTTTACCTTGAAGAGGTGGAGGTGATAAGCAAAGCCTTTGGCTGTTGTCAGAATCACTCACACCTGTCTGCGCCTGCTAGGATGAGGCCTTTCAATTATTAACGTTTGACATATCTTATCGAGCTATAGCAACACAATCCATTTGATAAAAAAGTCTCCCACTTCCATATTTTCCAGCCTCTTCTCTCTCTTCCTTCTCCAGAGTGAATAAACGCAATGTAACGATAGACAATGTGGCCATTAACTGTGTAATGGAATTTGCATTGCTCCCTTTTGCAGGTTCTGTCCTCAATATGACTGCGCTAGGACAAGACCCTACCAGCCTTGACCTAAGCGAACACACCAAGTTCTCCGTTTGGGTTTCTTTCTGCGAAATCTACAATGAAAACATACATGACCTCCTGGAGGGCATACCAAGCGGCGCCTTGAGACGGACGGTGCTACGTCTCTCGCAGGACGTCAAGGGCAACAGCTTTGTGAGAGGTATGGCCTGTTCATAAAGAAGTGACCATAGAGCAAGGAATGGAGAACTAAAAGGACCAAGTCTTTCTCCGGTCCTCGCTGAGATCCAACTGAAAAGATAATCCAGAATTTTTTTCAGATCTGCGTTGGATTCCGGTTAACAGTGCTGAAGAGGCTTACAAGGTGATGAAACTTGGTAAGAAGAATCAAAGCTTCTGTGCCACCAAGCTCAATCAGCTCTCCAGCAGAAGGTAAGAAGGGCACACACTAATGTCCAAATTTCACTTTTTTTTCATAAACCATCTTTTACCTATTTTTATTCTCTATGTTTTTATGGAACTTTTCTTTCCTCTGTGCATCTCTCCCATAGTTGGTCTGGCTGAGAGACGCGTTGCATAGAAAACGAGAATATTACAGTGACTTTTCTAATTCTGAGACATTAATGTTGAAATCAGGCCAAACCATTTCAACAAGACCGTCACAGGAAAAAGTTTTAATTTGGTCGTCACATTGTTTTTCTATTGGCTGATGTGCTCTTTTGTTTTCCCTCTGTCTGCAGCCACAGTGTATTCTCCATTCGTATTATGCGGATTGAGGATGTTGGCAGTCCAAGGGTTCAAAGCGTCAGCGAGTCAGTACAAATTTTATTTGACTGTATCCACCACACAGGCATGTGCTTTTACACAACACATCAATGTATGTTGTGCTACGTGTCCTCATGCAGGTTGTGTCTCTGTGACCTGGCTGGCTCGGAGAGATGCGCAAAGACCCAGAACAAAGGGGAGCGTCTGAAAGAGGCAGGAAACATCAACACATCACTCCTCATCCTGGGGAAATGCATCAACGCGCTGCGATACAATCAGCAAGCCAAGTGAGAGAGATATTCTCAACTTTATAGACTGGAGGGCATCATGTGTCATGTCGTAGGAAATCTTTTCAATGTAATTCACGATTGACCCCTAAAACTTCCACACCCTTGTGTGAGATAGCCTTGTCAAAGAGTGACATCAGCTGGAATGAGTTTCCTTGGCAGTGTGTAATGGTTTGCCCAGAGGGATATGAGAAATAACTCCACCATCAGGGACTTATTTTTGCAGCAGAGCCCCAAAGGTCACAATTAAGTCGAGAGATAAAACTTACTGTGCGGGAGAGGAAAGACGGACAAATGGCTTTCATGAACAGTCCGTTCTCACTAATTATAATGTGTGTCACTACGTAGGCACTGTAGGTATGTACAGTATGTACCGTCGATCTTGAGACCTTGAGATACAACTATAATTCATTCCGTGACCAAACTCGTAAGTCAATCTGCTGGCTACCTGATTTTTTTTTTTTTTTTTTTTTTTTTTTTTTTTTTATTAAAAATAACGAGAATAATTTTAATCTGAACTGGCTATTTTTTCCACAATATTCTGGTGTGGTCCCAGTTAAACACTAGTTGTGAACGCGGGTGTTGATTCTCCTCTTAAAGTTCTCAAACCACCCTCATGATGAGCCTCGATCGATTCCTCCAATGCTGAACCTCCTGGTCCTTGTAGTCTCAGGTCATCATAGATAGTGCGTTGGCACCCGTGTTCCAACTAGCGATGGTGTCCCCAAGCGCGACTCCTAACTTGGATTTCTGCCCGAATCTCCAACAAAAAGATGAATTGAAAGATGGCGTGTATCTCAGAGAACTCCTATTTTGAGTTCCTCCTCTGTCAAAGCACTACTGTATTAACATATGTATGCATGTGTGTAGCTATGGATGGTTGATTGCTGCCTGTTTTGGAATGAGAACCAGTTTTTGCACAGAAGCACTTACCGTGCCTCATCAGGGAGGCACATGGAGAGTTGAAATTGGCGGATAGAATTGCAGAAAACGATGCCTAAGCGTTCACTTAAATCACGAGTCTATCAACAGAAAGGAGCCACTTTTCATCACGAATCGTAATCAATCTTGCCCTTCTTCCTTTTCAGGCTGCTTCAGCACGTTCCCTTCAGGGAGAGTAAGCTGACCCACTATTTGCAGAGCTTCTTCTGTGGCCGTGGTAAGGCTTGCATGATTGTGAACATCAACCAGTGCGCCTCCATGTACGACGAGACGCTGAATGTCCTCAAATTCTCTGCCGTGGCACAGAAGGCAAGCGGAGCGCCCGATTCCCTTTTCCAATCCTATCTCAATCAAAAAGCATATTCAGCGATTAAACACCAACCTTCCTCTGCTCACACTGATCATCAGGTTGTGGTCCCGATGGTCCGCACGATTCCCCTTGCATCTCAGAAGTCTGCCACAGAGGCCTGCTTCATCAGCGCTGACAAGAGGGTGCTTGGGGTTCGCAAGAGGAGCTCCCTGAATGGCTGGGAGAGTACCCTGGAGGATGTGCAGGTGGGCGAAGAGACGTGGTGGAATAAATTGCAAAAATCCAACCTGACACCAATGCAGGCTGAACTATTCTGACTCGCTCGGGTAACAAAATAAGTAGCACAATAACAGAAGGAGAAATAACTTCTGTAGTGAGTACTAACAGAGAGATTTCGATGGAATGATCACGTTGTACTATGGTGTCGTTTCGGCTCTCTTCAGGAGAATGAGAATGATGAAAATGAGGAACCACACAGCCTGATGGAGTACACAGTGCACCACAACAATGAGGATGAAGATGAGAAAATTGTTGTCAGCCAGACCCGCTATCATGTGAGTTTATTCATGTTCTTGTTAACGAAACGTTTCAACAAAGAAGTCCCCACACGCGGCTCTGCCCCTCCGTGCAAATGTTAAAACCAAGGTTAAGCACCACATGTGACCGTTGAGAGCAAACCTGGAGTTTATATTGAGCAGATTATTTTCTCAGTCATCTGTTGAAAGCTAATATTTACCTCGCACGCTGTCGGTATGATTCAGGTGTGTTTGCGCTCTTCAGTGGCAGGTGGCAATGTTGAAACAACTACAGGTGCAGTTGAAGAAAGAGCGAGCGGAGAACCTGCTCCTGGAGGCACGGGTCAGAGAGGAAATGGGGAAGGAGTTCTCCGGGCTCTTCGCGGATATGCAGACTGACTTCAAGTGAGACTTTAAAAGATGCTCCGTCATCGCTCTTGCTGGTGATTCACATGGTTATTGTGGATCTTTTTCTGCCTATATTCATACACACATCAAGGTTCTTCATCCTGACCCTGCATGTAGTGTATGTGTCGATGTGATTTCAGTGAGCGCCTGGTGAGGGAAAGAGAAATCCTGCAGGCGCAGGCAGAAGAAAGACTGGAGATCTTGAAGAATTTGATGAAAAGGACCTCAGGAACCAGCCAGGAATCAGTCAAAGACATGGTGCTTTTTCAACAACCTTGGCAATACGTTGATATTGATCTCATAGCCATGCCATTCACATTTGTAAATAGAGGATTGACTGCTGTTTGACTGGCTGACTTGTGCAGCCTTCCCAGTATCAGAAGTCTGCGGCGGAATAGGCATTTTCCTCAATAATCTCAGTGATTCATCCACATCAACTTTCATTCCTCCTGCAGGACTGCGATTCATCCTCTTGCAGGGATGAGAAGAGGAGCGATGGCGAGAATCTCCAGAAAGGCCAAAGTGACACAGTACAAGATGCATCACAGAAGTTTAGCAGTCAGCCACCTGAGGTCCAAGAGCATCATGGTCTCAAAGCCACAGGTAAAGAAAGGGAGACGGGTTTGTGACTCCAAGATTGAACAGGTTGAAACATCTTCCTCCTGTAAACCCCGTTACTTGTATTTCTCTGAGTACACACACACAGAGGTACAGCAAAGTTGTCTGCTTTTGCTGCATACTCAACAATTCACAACATCCCCTCAGCAGCAGAAGAAGAGCAGGAAAGAAAGCTTCACTCTGAGCTCCAGAAATGTGTCGGTGATCTGCAAAGCCAAGTGGAGGAGGTGCAGAACACCCTGAGGCAGGAGCAGCAAGGGCACCAGGTACCATCCGGAGGCCCAGTCTCACCCTGTGTGCTCTCAACTGTGAAGTTAAATGATGCATCTATTGTCTAGGTGACCTTGGCTGCCCTGGAGAAAGAGAAGAAGGCAAGGGAAGATGCCCTTGCTGCTTTAGAATACCAGACTGTAGAAAAGGAAAAGGCATTGGCGTCTTTGAAGGAGGAGAGGACAGAGTGGGAAGAAACTGCCATGGCTCTGACACCACTGAGACGAGAGAAAGAGGAGCTGCTCACATCCCTGCAAGAAGAGAGGAAAGCCAAGGAGACAGCTGAGGCCGCCCTGGAGGAAGAGAGCAAGGCCAGAGAGGCGGTGGCACTGGAGCTGAGACGAGAGCAACAGAGCAGAGAGGAGATTCTCGCCTCACTTGAAGAGGAAAGGAGAGGCAAGATGGAGGCACAGGCTGCTCTGGAGACTGAGAGGAGAGAGCTCCACAGCCAGGCTGAGGAGAGAACAAAATATCTACAGGAGGGCAACGGACTCAAAGAGGAAGTCAAGAAGCTCACTGCTAAACTGGAGGCTGTAGAGAAGGAGGTGAGACACTGTTCAGTCTAGACTATTTGTTGAAATAGTCAGTATAAATCAGGACGCAGGTTCGATATAATAGTTTTGACACTGAACATTTCCTGTCGCCCACAGGTGAAAAGCCAGACAGCAAGAGCTGACCAAGCATGTGTGAAGCTGCAACTTGCTCAGGAGCAACTGGACTCTTCCTCTAAGGAGGTCAAGGAGAAGACCCTCCACTTGGACACACTAACCACAGAGCTTCAAACTCTGAAAGAGGGGCAGCAGGCAACAGTGGCTTCATCCGTATGTGTGAATGAGCAGAAGATGGGTGATCTCGAGAGGAGTCTGGAGGAAGAGAAGAAAAACTCACTTATCAAGCAGGCCCAAATCCTAGAGCTGGAGCGCGAGTTGGTGCAGACCAAACAGCTGCTGGCGGACAAACAGCTGAGTTCAGATGAACAGCATCAGACATCAACATCAGATCAGGCTGTTGAAGAGCCCAGCAACAAGCTCCAGGAGCAAGAAGCAGAAAAGCAGCAACCACTACAGGAGCTCAAAGGCGCATTTGAGCAGAGGCAGCTGGCATCAGACCAGGAAATCCAGCTCCTGAGAGAGAAGCTTGAGGAGCAAGCGCAGATATGCGAGAAGCAGCAAGAGGAGCTCAGAGAAAAGCTGCAAGAACAGGAAGCGTCATGGCAACTGCAGGTCGATGAGCTAAAAGATAAGCTGAGTACCCAACAGTCAACCTCTGCTCAACTTCTGGAGAGTTTAAAGCAGAAGCTGAGAGATGAAGAGCAGACATCGGGCCTGCTCAAGGCCCAACTGGAGGAATCCAGAGCTCTGTCCAGCAGCAATGCCTCCGATTCTGCTAGAGAGGATTGTCTGAAGACTGTGAACTCTGAGCTGCAGGCTGAACTTGTATCCCTCAGGGCAAAGGTGTCCGCCATGGGAGTGGAAAAAGAGCACACCATGATGCAGGAGACCGTAACCTCAGAGACTGCTGCCACGGGGGCAGAGAGATTGCTGGAACAAAAAGACAATCAGGCCAAGGTGACCGCTGCCGAGACGGAAAAGTTCTCCGCCGAGAGGGAGGAGGAACTGCGGAAGCAGTTAGCCGGGAAAGAGGCAGAGCTGAGATCCCTGCAGAAAAGGCTGAGGGAGGCGCAGGAGCGGCATGATGAAGAGGAGAGCCAGGCGGTGCAGGAGGCCCGCAGGAGAGAGGTGGAGAGGCGGAGGGAGCTGCTGGCCGTGGCAGAAGAGGCCATCGCTCAAAAAGATGGCGAGCTCCAGAAAAGACTTCAAGAGATAAACAGGTAAACACACGGTTCCATCACACAGGCGTCACACCACACGGTCATCTCATCGTCATTAGGCCTAATCACGTCAGCACAATAGTTAGGAGTACCTGCTCTTTGCATGGTGGGTGCTCCCAGCGCTGTGGGAAATGTACCATGCACAACCGGCATGAGAAAATAATTGCATTTGAAATGGAAACCCTGCCAGTGTCCTCTGTTGCCACTAAACTCCAATCTGAGCTTGTCACTAACTGTCAGTAAATTGCTGATAAGGTGAAGCGTGCTGAGATGAGTTTTGACTCGAAGAATCATGGAAATGCTGGCAACACAGAATTTGCAACTTTGATTCAACTTAAGAACAACCCACCAGTGAATCTTAAGACATCTCTCATGATGATGTAATTGAATTATGAACTGATGACTTTGTCTGTGTGTGGTGCACAGGCACACCGACCTCACACAAGATGCAGTGAAATGGCCTCTCTCTTAAGAAATGTCCCCTCTAAATTGGGCGGCGTTATCTCGGTCCCAGGTTTTATCACCCACCATCAAATCACTCTCGGTGCAGTGCGGCAAGTTGCAGAGAAAATGTTGAAGTGTATTTCTGTGTCACGCTCTGTCCCTGTCCCTCTCTGAAAATACTGTGTCAAGAAAGTTTTGCTTTCTCTCTTTTTCCCAGAGAAGTAGCTCTGTACTCTGCAACCCCACTATCATTAAATGAAATGGTTGTTTTCAGCTTTGTCTCAGGAATAAATTCAATGTGTTATTCATCTCCTCATAAACCCATCCATCTCTGCAACCGAAGAGTCTAAATTTCACCCACTGTATCTGGCTTGAGTGTGTCTTCTCTCCCTTGTCTTCCTCCCAGACTCAAGGAGAGCAACAAACAGGACTCTGAGACGGTCAAGAGCCTGAGCATAGACCTCCAGAGGAAAGAAGAGGACACCTCGGACCTCAGAGAGAAGCTGGCTGACTGCAAGAAGCAGATCCAACAAGTGCAGAAAGAGGTACACGCTACATTCAATGTATACATTTCATATGTATTATGTTACGACCCTGGATCAACATACAAAAACCCACACTCAGGATGAACATACTGTAGTTATTGACAAAATGGATGTGCTGAAGAGTATGACCAGTGAGGTCTGCATCAACAGAACCTCCACCAAGAAATAAAAGAGCAGAAGGACACACAAGGCAAACAGAGCCAAGAGCACAAAAGCAAGGCCCGTAAACATTATTTTTATGTTTAGCTGTCTCTCCTGTGACTCCTGCTTCAGGTTGTGTTGCATTTACCCCAGAATTTGACACATTAACAATGATTTGTGACTCGCTTTGGACATCAGAGCTGTAGCTGTCGGCCTTCTTCAGATATCTCTTCACCGCAGTCTGCCGTTTCGCTGCATTCCAAGTTCCACACTGATCCATCCTTCACTCGCGCCTCTCCTAGATCTCGTCCATGAGGGAGGAGGAGAAGAGTTTGAGGCTGAAGCTTGCTGATGCAGAGAAGGTCAGGAAGCAGCTTCAGACTGACGTAACCAACAGAGACAGAACCATCCAGCAGCTCAAATCGGTGAGTGTTCGAACTCTTTCACAAACTGAAATCTCTCGCAGGCACCGCACACACGTAGTGGCTCATATTTCACCTCCTCTGTCCCTCTACCCAGGAACACTCCTCTGACACAAAGTCGGACAAAACGCCCCAGCTCTACCAGAAAGCCTGCAAAGGTATTAAGTGGGTGTTCTTTTGATTTGATCAATGATTTTCAGCACAAAAGAGCTTTCTGCCACAGTATGAGGCAATCATGCAGAATTGTGTCTCGCCAGGCTGAAATGGAATGAAAACAAGTAAGACATGAAAACGGAGTGTGTGGGCGCGCAGGCTTTGTTTGTCTTTGACTGCATGGGGTTTTAGAGCAGCCCCTTTCTCACGTAATGGTCACCGGATAAATCTCTAAGGACACATGAATCTGTTTTGCTTAAATGTCCTTGATGCAATCGCTACAGTGTCTTTGCTCAGTAGCAGAGCTCTGACCCTCTTCTTCTGACTGTTTGCACCCAGGTCCACCATGTACTCTCACGATTCACACCACTTTTTTTGTGTTTTTATGATCATTGTAGACCTTGAGGCCAAGGAGCGTGTGATAGAAGACATGCGTTTAGCTCTGGCGGAGCAGGAAGAGACACAGGAGCAGATGGAACACGCCCTGGAGGAGAAGCTAGACCGCATCGACAAACTAAGCAGCGGTGAGACACTGAATGTGACAAAGTTTAGAAAATTCCATTACACTGTGCACAGTGAGCGCACGATCAAACATATTATTTTCTCATCAAGTGAAATTTTCTGTTGTTGTTGTGTCGACCAATTGCCATCTCAGAGGTGGATAAACTTAAAGGGTGGTTGAGGGATGAAAACCACAGAAAGGACACCAGTCATGTTGATAGCCAATCAGATGACCTCACTCTGGCCAGGGAGGAAGCTGCCAAGGCTCAGGAAAGCTTGAAGGTAATAGAAACTTCAACCTAAATCATTTAGAAATATACAAGGAAATCAGTTCATCCCATTCAAGGTCAGTTAGCCATGGTCCCAGATGATGTTTTTGTTTGTAGCAATGCACAGACAAGCACCAGGCTGAACGCAAAAAGTGGTTGGAGGAGAAGCTCCACCTGATTGGCCAAGCCAAGGAAGCCGAGGAAAAGCGCAACCAAGAGATGAGGAAGTTCGCCGAAGACCGAGAACGTCGTGCTCAGCAACAGAACCAGCTGGTGAGAAGGGCCAACAGCGTCTGTGTCATACCAGTCATTTTGTTTACATTAATCACAGATTTTTCACTCATGTCCATACTCCCTTCATCATTCTCTTTGATGATTTCATACGCAAACCCTCCTAATTCATCCTCTAGTCCTCTTTGGTTCCCACTCCCTCCGTTGTACTTCAACATCCTTGCCTCCTCACATGCTCTTCCTTACTCTGTGTGTGCTGGCTAGGAGTCCCTGTCATCCCAACTGGCTGAGAAAGAGCTGACAATGGAGAGGTGGAAGAAGGAGAGAGATGCTCTGGTTTCAGCCCTGGACGTCCAGCTCAAGATGCTCATCTGCACTAACGCCGCGAAGGACAAAATCATCCAACAGATGAAGCAGACCAGCACACAGACGTCGCCACTAGAGGTCAGGCTAACATAAAGCTCCCCAACAGATGCTGATTGCCACTTACTCTGATAATCGACTGCCCTGACAGGGTTAATTCAGGTGATACCTCTAACGCCAGCATAATTCGCCTCGGTGATGAAAGAGATGTGGGGTGGTAAACAACAAAGAGGTTAAAGAAAAGGGTTGAAAAATGGGCCGCATCCATTCAGTTGCGTGCACTGCTCTCCCCCAGCGCCGCTTAAGGGAGTATCACCGTTGTTGCTCCTGAGTCAGATTTCTCAAGACTGCTGCTAACGCACCCTGTGTTGATGTGTGATGTGCTGCCACACTAGGAGTGAATCCAGGTTTTGTCATTGTCTCAAGACTTTGAGGCATTTCTCACATGGTCACAGCATGCCTAGTGCTTTCCATCGATTACCATCGATCACAGGTAGCAGATTTAGGTCCTAACGCCGGCAGAGCAAGGTGTGTGCATTTAATTAGTGGCAGCGTTCACAAGACACGTGAGGGAGGATTAATGTAGTGCTGAGAGACCCGTTACCAGTGATGTTTAAGCATATGTGACATGGTCTTTAACTATTCATGTTCATTCAAACACCGTACATGTGCTCCACAGCATCATCAGTGAAAGCATTGACAATTTGTCTTCACAAAGTAGCCAGAGAAATAGGGAGACAGAGGACAGCTTCATTCGCAGTTTGATTTACAGCATTGCACTGGACAGATTTACAAAACTGGACCAAGTTTTTCGACCGTGTGGAGAATTTTACATCAGGTGACAACCGCCAGTGTTATCAGAGGGCTGGCCGGCCTGGCCCCTAACAGGGCCCGTCTCGTCCAAGAAGACAAACTCCTCTGTGCCGTCATACATCAGCTGGCATACGGGACCTCCGGTACGTTTGCAATCTGACAGTTCAATTTTCTGCTCGTCAAGAAACGGTCAACGATAGCGAAGAAAAACAGACGTCCACCATCCACGAGTCCTGACTTACGAGCTTGACTCTGACATCACAAATTTTGGTGTGTCAGGCTTCTCACCGTCCCATGCTCTCTATGGAAGGAGGGCATTTTCGATGACGTGGCATTTTAAAGATTTCCCTTCCCACCCCGCCCAAAAACTCACCGACGCACTCACATTATTGTTGTTGCTAAAAGCTTGAAATATCCCCACACACCCACACTTTTTTCCAACCCTCAGCTCTTTGGCTATCATAGCAACATAACTGCTGCCATTATTTTTTGCCGAGACTGTGTGAAGGGCAGGCAGTAACTAATCCCCAAATTGAATCGATGCAGCGCTGAGATTCGGACACATCGATTTTCGAATTTGCCACGGACAAAAGTCGCCAAAGAGTTGTAGCTAATTCAGTGCCGAGATATCGATTGGGTAGGAAGGCCTAAATGATGACACGATAATAAGGAAACGTAACAAGTGTAGCGATGCGCAAATCAGGAGCCGCTCGCCGTCCCGCCGTCTCCTGAACACAGACTGGAGAGCTGCAGCAGCTTCCACGGCTCTGCAGTCGGATGTGGTCCTAATGACGAGGATAGCAGCTCAACACTCCAGTGGAAATATGCTCCATTCGCTAACCATGCCGCATGGTCAAAACAAACGACCGATGCAGGAGCCAGAATGGATTATTGATGAAGAGAGGCCATTTTGAAAGCATCAGTCGGAGCAGAACACATTACTGGCAACAAGTGAATTTTCAACAGGACGCTTTGCTTGGACGTGGCAATTTGCAGCGGGACATTTTAATGCGGCCTGGTACCTGAGTCAGGACGGCACTATATTTGCAACTTTTCCTCTCCCCTCTGCAGATCGACTTTCACTGCAGTGGCCAAGGTTTCATTTTTGTTTCCTGTCCACAGCCACAATTTATACTTCTCACCATCCAATTCTCCTGGAGTGGCCTGTTTGAATTTGAGTCTTGCGCATTTCTCATCTCGTGGAACTCATTTAGACCGATCTTAGTGTAGCGGTGGCACCGTGGCTCCAGACTCCCCAAAAACCATCTGTGACTATTTTGGTTCTTTGTCAGCACTGGCCTCGCTCGCTCGCTCGCTCGCTCGCTTCCTCCCCCGCGCACGTTCATTTCACATCTCTTGTTTATCCTGAGTGCTGAAGGCGTTCAGCAGAGGCAGCACATTACCCCGAGCAGGACAGACGTGAAAGTGTGCAGACCAAAAAGTGGGTCACGCGTGCAGGAGTGATGATGGACCCCAGACGCCGGTCCCCAGAGTGTCGGTGAGGAAGCACCGCATCATCTCTAAACACCAAACCGTTCAGAGGCAAAGTCCAAGCCGTCTGTCTTCGACCCCTGTGACACTGCTGAAGACTCTGTCACGGCGCTGTGTCTTTCAATATGGTGTAGCTAGGCCTCGTCTAGCCCCTCACCCCCTACCACCCCGCCAGGCGAGATGAACTCCTGGCTGGACGGTGCTTCCAAGCCGCGACAATCAAGCGTGACTGCAGAAGAGACGTGTGGAAAATGTGATCAGCTGAGCGGTAATGCAGCTGGTCTGAGGCACCTCACAGCGCACACATGGGTTGTGGGTTTTTGTTGTGTGAACCAACGAATTATGTTGGGTCTCTCAACTGAGCTAGATGATGAGGTGATTTATCAAGTAAATGGTTGAAGTGAATTGCGTTCACCCTGCTGTGGATGACCTCACTTTGGATGACAACCTCTGATGACAAAACGTTTCAAGCATTCGCATTGATAAGAAAAAGTTTTCGTTAAAGAACAAAGCAAAAAAGTCTTTCTTAATCCAACTCCTATTTTGATCTCTTTGTGTAACAACTGGACAAAATCATCTTATTTTTCATCAGAATATTGTGTTTTCGTCTGTCATTCAACACAATTGCATTTAGAGGACACAAATTTTTATGTAATTGCCAGTTTCCCCCCCCCCTT